>CAHIKZ030005498.1:2105000-2130000 GCA_903632075.3 Acanthosepion pharaonis
CATCTGTGTCGCAGTGCTGGAGATTGTTGAAGAAACTTTCGTCCTGTTGGTCAAAATATTATCAAGAGAAGGTTTTACGTCAAAATCACTGCGATTCTTGTTTTCAATCAAGTTTTGTTTTTTCTTGTTGGGGAACAGATGATAATCAATGGGGCCAAATCAGGAGAGTAAAGAGGGTGTTTAGATATTTTAAAGCCACATTCATGGAAAGCAACCATTGAAACCTACTTTTTTGTGCTGGAGCATTGTCCTAATAAAACTTGACCACTTTTATCAGTTTTCCTAGATATTTGTTCTTGATAACATTTCTTAACTGCCCCAGCCTGTTGGTGTAATCCTGTCCCTTGATGGTGTGTCCCTTCGGAGGTAACATGATGAATATTGACTTAGATAATTTTTCCTTTTGTTTCTATTCATATATACAGGTTGCGAGTTAACGTGATGAATATTGACTTAGATAATTTTTCCTTTTGTTTTTATTTCATACATACAGGTTGCGATCTTGTACCTTGTGATAGGTGTACACTAGTCGAAAAAAATGCCAGGTCGTTATATTTTCAGTATACCCTTTTTTCACGTTGATACTTTCTCAACGTTCTGATCTCCAAGATAGGGTCTTTTTACACCATTTACAAGAGTGACCTGGGTAAGAAGATAAACTACATCCGCGTCCTGGGTAAGAAGATAAACTACAACCGCGTCCTGCATATGATGATAGAATACATCCGCGTCCTGGGTAAGAAGATAAACCGCGTTCTGACAATAAACTACGTCCAACAGCAAGGCCTCTGATCAAGAGGTCTTGAGGAGCGTAGAACCACCTCTTAATTCATTGTGTTCCCATATCAAACCCTGGACCGGGGTGGTAGCACTTGTTAGGGTCCCAGCTTTGGGCAAATAATTAACACCCAAACTTTTGTAAAAATAGGTTTTAATACCAGAAATGATTTTTATTAAATAAAAAATATTTCCAGCAATAATTTTTGAAGGAGAAATTATTATCAGCAATAATTAAAATTAACAGTGAAGCATATACCGTTAGAATGTGTAGATTTTGATGTAGCGTGAACAAAATATTACCAAGTCAGTAATTAAAAAAAAAATTACGAAAATAAAACCATCCAAGATTGTTAATTTCATAAAAGAAGTCGGATTGTACTTAAAAATATAAGTAACTGAAAAATGGTTCAAATATATATGTGTACATACAGACCTTTTTTTTACCAAACTATCGCTATGAATCTATTTTAAAAAATTTGTTGGCATTAAATGACCCACTGAGATTGATATGCCATAAAACAAAATAAACAACCAACTATATACAAGTACATGTATACATACAAGTATTTATTTGATAACTTATCCCATTATCTCATGTCTCTGCCATTCTTGTAACCTTTGCCTGTATCTTCTTATCCTCACCCTTATCCTTTCCTATCCTTCCAAATATTTCTTCTTTACCCTACTATGTTTTTATCTGCATCTTATACGAGCATTATAGCGATTTACGCATCGAACTTTTCGTACAGGCTTTGTTTTAGAAAATTTTAGGATGTCAGTCTGTATTTTCTGCATTGGTAATCGAATAATAAAGATCTAGTGGAACTGCTAGGTAACCTTGACATATTTGGAAAGCAAACCGCCTGCACGCGTATAAAGCATGAATTCAGTAAACACACTGAAATAGAAAAGTTTGTAAGACAAGAATGTATCTTGTCTTACTTATTCAACCAATGCAGGGAAGCGATTTGAAGTCTTAACAGAACTCATTATTGGTGACCAAAATCTTAACAACATTAAGATATGAAAATGAGACAATATAATAGCAAGCAAAGAAAAGAAACTATAATTACTCCCCCAGAAATATAGCGAGGCAAAGCGAGAAGAAAGGACTAAACGCAAATTGCAAGAACAATATTATCAGTCCTCATCTATGGCAGTGAATGCTGGACAATCTCTTCACGGATGAATAAGAGACTTGAAGCAACAAAAACAAAGAAAATATATCTGTATTGTTGTGTAATATCAGTCCTCCTATATAGCAGTGAATGCTGGACAATCTCCTTAGAAATGAAGAAGGGACTCGAAGCAACAGAAACAAAGAAAAGAGTACTGAACTGTTATGTAATATCAGTTTTAATATATGGCAGTTAATGCTGGACAATCTCCTTAGAAATCAAGAAGAGACTTGAATCAACAGAAATAAAGAAAAGAGTACTAAACTGTTATGTAATATCAGTTCTAATATATGGCAGTGAATGCTGGACAATCTTCTTAGAAATGAAGAAGGGACTGGAAGCAACAGAAACAAAGAAAAGAGTACTAAACTGTTATGTAATATCAGTTCTAATATATGGCAGTGAATACTGGACAATCTTCTTAGAAATGAAGAAGGGACTCGAAGCAACAGAAACAAAGAAAAGAGTACTGAACTGTTATGTAATATCAGTTCTCCTATATGGCAGTGAATGCTGGACAATCTCCTTAGAAATGAAGAAGAGACTTGAAGCAACAGAAACAAAGAAATCTGTACTGAACAGTTATGAAATATCGGTCCTTCTATATAACAGTGAATACTAGACAATCTCCTCACAGATGAAGAAGAACTTCAAGCTATAAAAATGTGGTTGTACAGAAGGATGCTGAGAATACCATGGACCGAACAGGTGAGTAATGGCAACATTTTAGAGAAAATGGAAATTAAAAAAAGAGGACAAAATACTAAGTCGTTTTCTGAAAAATTTTAATAAGTGTCCATTATCAGTAAGGATTGCTTACCAAGTTGTGTAGTGTGTTATATGCGTGCATGTCGTCTCTTCATGGAATCCAGAACTTCTCTTAGCACAGCTGGTCCCACAGTGACGCCGCATTCTACAAAATACACAAATGCTAAAAACAATAATGTAAACTTGAATGATGGTTAATCGGTGATTTTTCTGTTTTCTATTTTCATTTCATATCACTCCCTGTTATGAATAATCAAAGGTGGCCTCAAATTGATTTGTTACTTTCCTCCTTGAGAGACCTATTTATGTTTACTGGGACTATAAAAGGACACTATAGGCGAACCTTGTATTCTCAGTTGAATAAAGCATTCTTAAAGCCTACCCCTGTGTACTTTTGTCAATACGCTTCCCACCCACAAAACCTCAAGAAATCACTTTCTATATAAACTCGGTTACATTCTATATTCTCTGTTCGTCGCAGGTTCCATTAGTAACGAACATTCCGGAAGAGCAATAAAACATGCATAAAGTTAACATTTGTTAATTTTAAAAATCAACAGGTTTATTCTTAACCATGAAGTGATGCTTGTGTACAATGGGCCAAGCAATTTCAGTCTAGAACAATGGTTCTTAACCTTGTTGGATGTACTGAACTCTACAAGTTTCATCCGGGCATTCACCGAACCCTTCATAATTGGAAAAATAAAATATGATTTCTTTAAAATGTAGGTATATATTTTATTACTGCACAAATGGACCATCCATCAATTATACACAAAATCACCATGCCCAAGGAACAAAACCAACAAAACCAGATTATAAATATGGCTGTTATGAATAATCAAGAGTAGTCTCCCCTTGTTTTGTTACTCTCCTTTTTGAGAGAGCTATTTCTGTTTACTGAGACTATAAAAGGACAATATAAGCGAACCTTGTATTCTCAGTTGTATAACGCTTTCTTAAAGCCTACACCTGCGTAATTTTCTCATTACACTTTTATCATTTTAGAAGCGGGAGTTCGTTCAAAATATAGTTGTTATGAATAACCAGCTTGTTTTGCTACTCTCCTCTTTGAATGAGCAATTTCTGTTTACTGGGACTATAAAAGAACACTATACGTGAACCTTGGCGGGTTGTACGTATTTCCGGTATGAACAGTTTTTGTTGCATGCTTGAAATATTTTTATTTTTTTATTTTATTTATTTTATAAAACGTTTTTATGTTATTGTTGTATTTTATTTTATTTATTATTTTTATTATTATTGTTTTAAATTTTATTTTATTTATTTATAATAATAATAATAATAATAATAATAATAATAATAATAATTCTTACAGGTTGAATGGTGAAGTAGGGAGTCATATAAAACCTGAAATACTTGTCGTTTGTCTTTCCTTTCATGAACGGACTTTAAAGTAATTTCCATATTTATACTGAATCTGGGCACATTATTGCTTGAACTATCAGGTCCAAAATACTCGACTTATACACGGTTTACTTTGTCAATATCAGCCTGGCTTCCTCCATTCCTCCCATCCTGCTTTCCTTCCTTAAATTTAATTTCATTTTCCTCTTTTTACTTTTTATTGCTTTTCTTACATCTATCCGTCACCAAGTTTTAAAGAGATCAAATTTTCGTCTTAGCGTTATCTTTTCCCGCCTCATCGTTTCTTTTTTTTCCCGCCTTTCTCGTCACTATTTGAAATCTATTTTTCGTATTTTAAAAATAATTTCTAAAAAATTATAATTTGTCTTCATTAATATTTATTCATTTATTTAATCATTTTTCTCGTTTTGCAAGCATATCTCCCCATTCTAATTATTTTTTAACTCCAATTTAGAAAAGTTTCAAATTGTAAAACTTTAAAATTAAAAATGAAATTAAACTACGCCAAGGTGTATCAAACTTTTAAGACATTTGATTCTTGCTAATGTTTCTTTTTTAGATGATTCTGACCAAATCATTCAAAGATAGCTCAGTGTTTTCTTCCTAACATGCACGTATTAAAGACTGATGGTAGAGTAATGACTTACAATCGAGTTTTACTGAATCGTATTGAAAGTTTAAATCTCTCTAACTTGTACTTAACATAGCATTCATTCCAGAGTAGATTGATTTAGATCTAGCTA
Organism: Acanthosepion pharaonis; assembly: GCA_903632075.3. Classification (NCBI taxonomy): domain Eukaryota; kingdom Metazoa; phylum Mollusca; class Cephalopoda; order Sepiida; family Sepiidae; genus Acanthosepion; species Acanthosepion pharaonis. The sequence goes on from CAHIKZ030005498.1 coordinate 2,109,859, forward strand.
ATGATTGATGAAGATTCTGGGATAAATTGACGATTGGAACACTTAATCATACAGTCCTGGGCATGACGTTAAACTACATCCGCCTCCTGGGTATATCGATAAACTATATCCGCGTCCTGTGTAGGATGATAAACTGCATCCACGTCCAGGGTAAGACGATAAACTACATCCGCGTCCTGGGTAAGACGATAAACTACATCGGCGTCCTGGGTATGACGTTCAACTACATCCGCGTCCAGGGTAGGACGATAAACTACGTCCAACAGCAAGACCTCTGATCAGGAGGTTTTGAGGAGCGTGGAACCAACTCTTAATTGCTGATGTTCCCAGGTCCACCCTGACCAGGAGTGTTAGCATCTGTTAGGGTCCCAGCTATGGGCAAATAGTTTACCCAAAACTGAGGTAAAAAATTTTTTAATGGAAATAAATTTTTGAAGGAAAAAAAATCTTTTACCAGCAATATATCTTTGAAAAAAATGTTAACAGTAATATGTTTTTGAAAAAATATTACCAGCAATACGTTTTTGAAAATAATATTACAAGCTATGTATTTTCGAGTAAATATTACCAGAAATAGATTTTTGACTAAACAAAATATACCAGGAAAAAAATTGTCGGCATTAAATAACTCATTGAGGTTGATATGCCGTAAAACAAAACAAACCAAAGCATAATCATATTTCTTAGCAGCTAGATTGTCTAATTAAACATCAGTCCTTTCCCGTATGGCTTTTCTCCATTAGTTTTTGTAAATCGGTATCACCACACGCAACGCAATAAATCCTCTAAGGGACAAGCGTTAACATAGAGTGGAAGAATTAGGAACAAAAATGAGGAATAATGAGCGGGAAGAGAAAAGAGAAGAACTGTACTGTACACCCTTGTGCAAATTAATTCAAACAACCGCTTTAGTCTCTTTTCTTTCAACATACGTTCAGTTTTATACCTACTGGAGTGACAGGGTATAATCGATTTCTGTTTTTTCTTCAAATTAGGCCATTTGTAATGATGTGCAATACTATGAATCTATTTTTGGGGTATATAATGAAATTTTTTTGGCCTTGAAAAATATTGCGTCTTCCGTGATTGCATCAGATTTTTATCACGCCCAGACACTATTGTCTCGACTGTCGATTAGTTGTCCTACGGCCATGGAAGAAGAAGGCATACGGAAATTGTATTGCTTCACGAAGACACTGGCACGCCTTACCAGTGAGCAAATCAAAGTACTATAGCTTGGAAAGTCTGCTGATTTAAATCCAATCGAGAATCTGTGGTCAATCTGCAAGGAACAACTTCGTGGAATGAGCATACGAAGTACTAACATTTTCACTGGGTCATGAAAAAAGAAAAAAAATAACGGAATTATTCGTTTTGTTTCAATTAAATTGCATTAAGAGTGTAGATAGCGATGGACATTGCATTTAGTTTTTTGCAGATTAAAGTTGGCTGGAAAGCCTGGAGCCGGAAGGGAGTTCCACCAGCGAGAAATGCGAGAGAAGAAACTGTTAGCATAGAACTTTTGGCTACATCTAGCCAAAGAGATGGGGTCTTGACGCCAGTCGAGTACTGCGTTTAAGTTAAAAATGTCTACGTATCATAGCGAAGGGCGATATTTATTCCGCATTTTGTACAGAAATGTAGCACAAGGCCAAAATAGGGAATGGGGGAAAAGGATGGTCTTCTTCTGTCTTTACATTAAACTTAGCTATCCACGATCGCTCACTCAAACATACCACAAAGTTCCTTACACCAAAACAACGCATTCTTACTCATCATCCCAACAACATTCACCACAATACCTCAATGTCTCTATGAAAATCATAACTAGTCCCCATATGTACAATTCATGTTTGTGAGGATTGGGAAATAAAATAACCTAGCGAAGAGTTCATCCGAGCAATTACCATGAAAATATTTATAGAAAAGACACAAAGAGACAACCTTACGGCAGTCGGAAAATGACTGAGGCCGATCCGCCAGTTCAGGGCCAATAATATTGCTGATTCTTCTTTGGATTTTATCAAGGAGCCCAAAGTAAATAGCAGAGGCACAGGACCATATGTAGCAGCAATATTCTAAGCATGGACGAATGGTAGATATATAGATATGTAAGATAGATTCTGGAACGAAAAAGTGTCTCTCACGAAACAGTGAATCGACTTTCTCAACTGTTGTCCTACCAATGGATTCAATATAGTATTTCAACTGCATGTCAACTATAAACGTTAGCCCTAGAAGGCACAAAGCGTTACTTTTTTTGGAGGTTAGCATCAGTTGTGCTGATGTAAGGCAGAGAGGGGTCTCTCAAATTATTAATGGTAAGAAGTTTAAATTTGGAGGCGTTAAAATTAACAAGCCGTCATTTGTCCCAGTTAACGACGGGCTTCAGGTCGTTTTGGACATCGGTTGCCATTTTGACTATGTTGGACTGTCGGCCATATTGAAGCAGGAATGAATGGTAATATAATCAACGTAAAATCTAATTTGAGATCGGGAATGTCATGAATAAAAATTAAAAACAGAGGAGGATCAAGGATGGAGCCCCTGGGGGACATCCGCATTATACCATACGGTGGGCTTGGATCTATGTTTAATAAAACTAATTTTCGTTTGTATGTCGATATCAAATGAATCATTAAAATTATTCTGAGTCAGTTAATGGCCACAGTAAAATTCGGTCTTTATCTTCATGTACTATAGGCGATCATGGTTCTCTACAATGTCCTGCCCTAAATTTTAGCCTTTTGTCATTTTTTTCTCAACCTTATTCAGTCATCCATTAACTCAAGCTCACTACGTAGATTCCGCATTGTTTTCCTCTTTTCTTCAAGCCTCCAATCTGTCCTCTGAGTACCATATTTGCCAAGCCCTCTTTCCTTATTATATGCTCTAGAAATTTCAAATGTCTTTTCCTGGTGCTAAGCATAAGTTATCTTTTTGTTTCCATTTTCTTTAAAACTTTGCAGACATTTCTTTTATTTCAAGTCTCTTCTCCATCTTTAAGTAGATTGTCCAGCATTCACTACTAGAACTAGTTTACACCTTTCATCATTATTATTTACATTACATCTTTATTGTCATGTTCACGACAATAAGGCCTCTTCCGGATGTTATTCTTGCTTTTCAGGTAAATTTGGGGTCAATTTCCCTCCCGGGTTTTTTCTTTCATAATCTCCCGCTTCTTCTCTGAATTAAATATGACACTTCTCTATTTTTCCTTCATCTTTTCCTTCATCGTCTTCCTTCATATGAATTCTACGTCTTTTCTCCGTATCATTTCACATTTCTTTTTAATTATCTTTCCCGATAATCATTTTTTTTCTTTTTTATGTAGCGTTTCCTTCCAGGTCGAAGGCGATCATGGCTCTGTATAATTCCAGGTTTTTAGGTAATAATAAATTCCGTTTAAAACTTGGTCCATCATCCATTAACTCAAGCTCCCTACGTAGATTGTACATTGTTTTCCTCTGTCCCTCATGCCTTCAATTTGGTCCTGACTATCATATTTGTCCCTCATAGCCTTCAATCTGTCCTCGTTGACTATCATCCTTCTTGAAATTTCAACTGTCTCTTCCTGATGTTAAGTATAAAGCCCTCGTTTCCTCATATTATATATATCCTAGAAAAACTGTCTCTTCCTGATGTTAAAAGTTTGCTTTTTTGTTTCATTTTTTCTAAAACTTAGTCGTTACTCACATATTCGGTCCATCAGCATCCTTCTGTAGAAATTTCCTGTCTCTTTGATTTAAGTATGTTTCCTTTTTGTTTCCATTTTCTCTAAAACTTTGTCTTTGCTCACATATTCGGTCCATGGTATCCTCAGCATCCTTCTGTAGAAATTTCAATTGTCTCTTCCTGATGTTAATAAGTTTATAAGTTTTCTATTTTTTGCATCCATTTTCCTCTAAAACCTCGTCGTTGCTCAAATCGTTTCGGTCCATAGTATCCTCAGCATCCTTCTGTAGAAATTTCAAATATCTCTTCCTCATGCTAAGCATAAGTTTCCTTTTTGTTTCCATTTTCTCTAAAACTTCGTCTTTGCTCACATATTCGGTCCATGGTATCCTCAGCATCCTTCTGTAGAAATTTCAACTGTCTCTTCCTGATGTTAAGTATAAGTTTCCTTTTTGTTTCCATTTTCTCTAAAACTTCGTCGTTGCTCACATATTCGGTCCATGGTATCCTCAGCATCCTTCTGTAGAAATTCCAACTTTCTCTTCCTGATGTTAAGTATAAGTTTCCTTTTTGTTTCCATTTTCTATAAAACCTCGTCTTTGCTCACATATTCGGTCCATGGTATCCTCAGCATCCTTCTGTAGAAATTTCAACTGTCTCTTCCTGATGTTAAGTATAAGTTTCCTTTTTGTTTCCATTTTCTCTAAAACTTCGTCGTTGCTCACATATTCGGTCCATGGTATCCTCAGCATCCTTCTGTAGAAATTTCAATTGTCTCTTCCTGATGTTAAGTATAAGTTTCCTTTTTGTTTCCATTTTGTTTAAAACCTCGTCGTTGATCAAGTGCTCGATCTCTGTTATCCTCAGCATCCTTCTGTAGAACAACATTTCTCTTGTTTCAATTCTCTTCATCATCAGTGAGATTATCCAGCATTCACTGCCATATAGAAAGACACATATCACATAACAGTTCAGTACTCTATTTTCTTTTTGTTTCTAATGAAGTTTTTTTTCTGTTTCTTAATACTCAGCTTAGGTTTTGAAAGGCATCTTTTGCTTTCCAAATGCGCCTTTGGATTTCAGTGTCGTGCTCTCCGTTTTTTTTTTTTTAAAGCAATTTCCAATTATTTAAATTTTTATACTTTTTTGGCATCTCCAATTTGTAATTTGCTTGTTGGGCAGTCCCTTTTGCTAACAACCATGCATTCTGCCTTCTTGTCGTTGATGTTTAATCCTTTCTTCTCACTTTCCTTCACCGCCTTCTATTGGAGATTTTGTAGCTTTCTTTCCATGTCTGCAATCAACAATGTGTCATCTGCATATCTTATGTTGTTAAGATTGTGGCTGCGAATAATGTATCTTGGTAGGATTTCTAGTTCTCTCAGAATCGCCTCACTGTATAGTTTGAACAAGGTCCGGTAAGAAGATATATCCTTGTCTTAAACCTCGTTCAATCTTTGTATATCTGCTGCACTCATTTTCTCTCCATGTGGCTTCAGACCTTTCATAAGTGTGAAGAGCATAGAAACTGATCAAGTTGAAGTTTTAAATCGCTTCGCTGCTTCCATCTTAAGTGGCATTAACCATCAAGATAACCACACCACTCATCAACCGTGTGGCCAATCTTACCGGCCATTAACGGTTAAACGACTTTCACCTCACACCAAGCGGTAGATGACCGTCACTTCCTACTCCCCAAGAGGCCAAACTCGTTTCCTCGTAATATATTCATTGCCTACGATATTCTGTTCTATTCATAACACACACTTCGTCCTTCATTGTCATATCGACTGTAAACCTCTACCTTGAGTGATTCTTAAGCTTTGTGTTGGGGGTAAAAGGAATGCGTATCTTCGCACTTTGGGCACATATTTTTACTGCCTTCTTGCAGTTGATATTTAACCATTTTTTCCCTCTTTGCCTAACAAATTTCTGTAGCAGTTTTTGTAGTTTCTTTCCGTGTCTGCTATCAACACTACATACAATGGGCTTATTCAAGGCCATTCTCTGTTAAAACATTTCACAAATATTTAAATTTTTGTACTTTTTTGGTATCTCCATTTTGTAATTTGCATGTCGGGCTGTCCCTTTTGCTAGCAACCATGTATTCCGTCTTTTTGCCTTTGATTTGTAACCCTTTCTTCTCGCTTTCCTTCACCACCTTCTGTAGGAGTTTTTGTAGTTTTCTATTCGTGTCTGCTGTTAGCACTGTGTCGTCTGCATATCTTGTATTGTCAAGATAAAAATCCGATATCCTTCATAAAAATGAAAACTATTGAAAATGAAGAGCATTTATTTGTAAAAGACTGAAGGTGTCATGCATCAAATGGCTGATTAAGGCGTATGGCCATCTCCAATTCGTATTTCGAATTTTTTTTCTTATAGTGTGAGGAAAGAGTCTGTTGAGATTAGGGTAGCAGGAAAACCTGGGCTCCCAGCAGCTATGTGGATAATAGTGAGAGAAGGTAAAGAGGCGGGAAGTACCAAAAAACAAATAAAACTGCTTCGGAAACTACAGCAACGTGAGGAACAAAATACCTACGGGACCAATTTCACAAGACACCGTGTCTACGTTTTATTACTGACTGAAGACAGTAATTGTGGCACAAAGCCGAAAAGGCGGAGATGGGTTAAGACTGGTCGACACTCGCTATCCTATACCTAGCTAATCAGATTCACTGTGTCATCTGCATATCTTGTGTTGTTAAAAAATCAAGATTCGTTATAAAAATGAAAACTAATAAGAATCCGAAGCGCTTATTTAAAAAAGTGCCATGGTGTTTGGCTTCAAAACATGGGTCAGGGCTTACGGCCATATCTCGTTAAAACATCGGTTCCCGTACGATTGGCGAAGTTAAGCAACGTCGAGACTAATCAGTACCGAGATGGTTGGCTGTTTTTTGCCAACACTAGGTGCTGTAACCTCGGGTTTCCGGTTGGTGTAATGAATAATGGCTCCGAATTTTTAATAGGAGGGCAGAGTAAAATTCCACTTTGTTTCGTTATATTCATATACGAGCAAATGTCTTTGGGAAAAGGTATCAATCCACCTCCTCTTCCCCTGATATGGGTTAATTAGTGGTACGTCTATCTTTAAATCCTTATCTCCAAAAAATACTATCTAAATATATGTTCTGGCTTTAAATAAACTACAAAGGGTTGATAATCCGTAGAAATAGATGAATGAATCAATAATATATAAACACTAGCAGCATGGCCCGGCATTGCCCGTGCTTGATTAAAAAATCATACGACTCATACAGCAATCGCTATCACTTAACTTAAAATATTTTTGACCCTCCTTGCCTTTAAAGGAGTGCCCCTTTCCGTGCTGATGTTGCTACATGTCTTACTTCTTGCCTATCTCACACTGCGAATTTTTTCTAAGCTCTATACTAAACATTAAATCTGTTACGAAAAAAGAACTAAACAAAATGAACACAAAACGATCAACTTTAAAAAAGAACTCGTAACTGGAAAAACCGAATGAAAAAAGAATGTTAACAACAAATAATTTTTCACATCCAACCCAGTTCTGCGGAATCAGAATCAACGTTGTGTTTAAGCAAGCGAATGAGCCAATTGGAGTAAAGTGGCAGCCATCTATTGGCTCTCACTCTGGCCAGTAGAAAATGGCCGCAAACTACATGAAAACTGCCGTAGAAGCATGAAAAAATCGATTATTTCCACTATCGATGGGAGTTGGGAAATGTTAAGTCGGTCTTGGCCTTTCCCGCTAACTTGGAGCATGTGCATGTAAATTTTGGTACAAATCCGTCGAAAATTGCGGCCGTTACACACAGACACACACACATCATTCTTTTTATAGATAGAGATTAAAACATTAGTACTTTAGGGTCGCCGGTTTCAGTAAATGGAACCAACAGTTTTAATATTGGTAATATGAACATATATATATATATATATATATATATATATATATATATATATATATATATATATATATTTAAAGAAAAACAGACTACTATATATATATATATATATATATATATATATATATATATATATTTAAACACACGCTTATACACAAATGTACGTACACTACAGTTGAAAACTTTGAGGTCATCCCAGGTAATTTGTTTTAAATTGGCTCCAAAAGTAGTTGTCTTTTATTACTTTAAATAAGAGAAAATTATTATACATGGTTAAAAAAAAGTGAGACATGATTTTTTTTTATTAAATCTGTTATGACAGAAAGGAAAAAAAAAACATTTATAATTAAATTTTGCTCTCGCCAAAATATCCTCCTTTAGCCTTGATTACTGCAACACAAATTTTTGGCATTCATTGCAAAAGTTTCTCAAAGTGTAAGTTTGATAATTGATTCCATTCTTTTTTTCCAACCTCTAAGAGCTCTTTTTAATATTTTGTTTTTTGTTCTTCTATCAAGTTAATTCCATCCTAATTCTGGGAGTGCCCTAAAACTGTGAGCTCTAGTGTAGCTTAGACAAAACCTTAATATAATGAGTTCCAGGACTGTTCTTCAAGGAATGATGACTATATAGATTGAGAAAAAAATTAGAATTGCTTAATAACTGTTCGTTTGGGGCATAAGAATATTGTAAATAAATAGATAAATTTATTTAATGTTTATTAGTTGAGATATGTTTGTGATATGCAGACTCTACATGAATGTCACATATAACAACCAATAAATATTAAATAAATATATCTATTTGTTTCCATTTTTCTCATGCCAAAATAAACAGTTCTTAAACTGTTGTCTATTCCGAATCTGGAATCGGCTTGCCGAATTCAAAATCTAAATTTCGCTCGTATGCCCTTGGTAAAATCATGAACCCACCTCTTATCCTTCCAACTATCTATGAATTAAATAGTAGGGTCGACTAGCCTATTTAGCTGTTGCAGATAACCAATCTACAAAAAGAAAAAAAATCTGAATTTGAAAACGATTAAGATTAAGCGTGGTGCCAGCGACTCCACAGTAGCATAGTGAGGCTGTGACTCTACATTACTGTTATGGGGTTCACCCCTTTTTCATACAAGTGGACTCGACCATTGTGTACTTGGATTGCTGCCGTTAAATACCTAGAGTCAGTCAGAGCAGAGATCAGATAGAGAGAGACAGATGGTGATTGAGTTGGATGTAGAGTAATAGTGTGAGGTAACCGCTTGTAGAAGTCAGTTACAAGCACGTAGACTCTAAGGAAGTCTTACTTCAAGACTGGATTTACCAGACTATATATATATATATATATATATATATATTATTGATACTAACCGCGTTTCTGGATCTACTAACCGTATTACCAATTGTATTATTGTGTAAATACATTTATTTTTTATATTTCATTCCTGCGTTTGTCATTCATTGGAGACCGAATTTCATCTCGGAATCCACAACAATTACATAGGAGAGTCTTATAACCCATAGGAGGGGGAGATGCATATTTAAATTTCAGAATATAATATTTGACTTTAATTCAACCAGGGTAGACAAACAGTTAAATATTATACAATCTGACAAAATGTCCAAATATCTGGTTTAATTTTTGCATCTTTTCTTTGTCGTTGCTTGAGATTTTCAGCACCATCGGTATTTTTTAAATTTTAATCTTTATTTACAGAGTGATCTTGAGAGAAGTTGGACAGATGTTTTATCATCATTATTATTATTAGTAGTATCAGTATCCTGATTGTCCCTTCGGTCCTTCCTTCTTTAGTTAGAATGTACGTCACGCCCTGTAATACATTGCCTGTCCCCTGTCCTCAAATTCTTGGTAGAGCAGCAACAACATTCTAAATTCAGGGTAAATTTGTAACCTTTTTAAAAACTTTCCGCAAGCCTCGTTATGGGTGGGTTAGAGCTGTATATATGTTACTACAAAGGAAGGAAGGAAGGAAGAAAGAAAGAAAGAAAGAAATAAGCAGGCAAATCTCGTGCATTTAACATTTCAGAGAAACCTTATACTAGTACGAAGTGCGGCAGCTCGAAAGACAAGTGTGTAATATTTTTTTAAAAAAACGTGGAATTTCCATGGACCCCGTTCTACATGATTGAAAGGAACAGATATCATTAAGACCTATTTGAAAAATTATGACGCTATATGCAGTATGCGACTGCTTGGATATTAATGAATGCCAGAGTTTATTATTGTTGTAATTTTGGCTAATCCTCGTCACCAAAATGTTGTAACCTAAGGAAGGTTACTGAATAGAATAATTCCACGAAGGTTTGTAATGAACGATAATACTTAGGACAAGAACAACACATATAAGATTCGCCAGCGACAGCTGGAGACGAATTTCCAAACTACAGGTTATCTACCAACTGCCTTACGCGGTCAGATGTGACATAAAGCCGAATTTAATGTTGGGTGTCCGAGCCGTATTCCCGTATACCCCGTATAAAACGAGGTCGGGTAGCTGTTTCCCGAGACGAGACTCTGCTCTTCGACAGAGCCTCGTCTGGGGATCTTATCTGCCCGGAGGCAGAGAGTTTGACCAGCGCAGCTGGAGACGAATCTCCAACTGTAGACCAACATACAGTATTTACTACTGTATTTATGTGAATGGGGGCATACCCATTATCGTTCGTCGGTATGATGCCACAATTATTCCTCTTCAAATTTAAAAACAATATGTCAAGTCTCAACAGTAGAATTTCTATGGCCCCCCACTCGTTATTATTATTAGTAGTACATTTTTGGGACTCTGAAGTTTAATGCTTTGCAACCAGAAACAGCAGATACGATGATCCAATTTCCAAAATGTAGCCTATGAATAGATTCTGACGAGCTGAACGATCCCATACAACTGGAGATTCTACGCTGTATGCCCCCAAGAAAAGTTTGAAATTTGAGCAATAACAGGCATATTCAAATGGGTGTTAGAGCATATTATATAGCCAACATTAATTACTTCAACCCGTTAATTTGTGATCCTATCACTAAAACGGCGTTTTAATTTAATTTCAGCTGGCGTTTATTGGAAAGAGTCCAATGAATCAAATTGCCAAGTCAGCATCTAAGGAAGTTTAAAATGGCGTGCTAGATAATTCTTCACACCAGAACCACTTCCATATTTATAAGTCTACCATTCGACCTGGCATTGAATATTGCTGCCATATATAGTATGGTGATCCTGCTATATTTTTTTTTAGAAATTCTTGATAAAATAAAAAAGAGGAATCTGCAATGTTGTTGGACACGATCTTGCATCTCAGATTCAGTCCTTTTCACACTGCCGTAACGTGGCTTCTCTGTGTCATTCCTATAAATACTTTCATGGTAATTGATTTGATCAGATTTCCTCTTTTGGTACCAAGACTTTATAAAATTTAGATTGGTGCAGTATATGCGTAATTGGTTCTCAAGTTTGATCCAGAACCTACCATACATATTTATAAGTCATCATTCGCCCATAATTTGAATTTACAGATTTATATATTTTTAGATTCTTGATTAAAATCAAGGAAGAATTTGCAACGTCATTTACAAATTGGCATTAAGTTGTAACGTCTTTCCGTGCTAAATATCTTCAAGGCTTTCCTCTTTGGTACCTCAACCGAATTTAAATGCAGTATTAGATTTCTAGGTTTCATCATTTTGGTGAATCCTCGCATTTCTCACCTCTTTTTTCTTCTTATTTTCAGTTGTTTGATCCAGAAAACTACCATACATATTTATAAGTCTATCATTCGCCCATAATTTGAATATTGCTGCTACATATAGTCTGGTGACTATATATTTTTAGATTCTTGATTAAAATCAAGGAAGAATTTGCAACGTCATTTTACAAATTGGCATTTGATAAAGCTCCTCTTTCCTCATTGTAACGTAGCTTTTTGCCTTTTTCCATAAAATCTTCATGGTAAATAGGCTTTCCTCTTTGGTACCTCAACCTATTGAATTTAAATGCAGTATTAGATTGGTAGCTAGGTTTCATTTTACAGTTGAAATTGCTAGATGTCGTAAGTAATATATTTTCACCTGTGGAAGTTCTGATTTTAATTTGAGTTTTCCAGAAAATACATATTTATAAAATTTGAATATTGCTGCTACATATAGTCTGGTGATTCGGCTATATATATTTTAGATTCTTGCATTACTGACTTGTAACTCAGCTCCAGTAACTTTCCTACCATTGTAAAGCTTTTGGTAATTGTGCTGATAAGGTACCTCAACCTTATGAATTTAAATGCAGTATTAGATTGGTGGCAAGGTCTCATCATTTTACAGTTGAAATTGCTAGATGTAAGCGTAAGTTCTATGCTAACTACTTCTTTCCTCGCATTTCTCACCTGTGGAAGTTCTGACTTCTTAATTTCCAGTTAAGTTTGATCCAGAACCTACCATACATATTTATAAGTCTATCATTCGCCCATAATTTGAATATTGCTGCTACATATAGTCTGGTGATTCGGCTATATATTTTTAGATTCTTGATTAAAATCCAAGGAAGAATTTGCAACGTCATTTACAAATTGGCATTACTGACTTGTAACTCAGCTCCAGTAACTTTCCTACCATTGTAACGTAGCTTTCCCGTGCCTTTTCCATAAATATCTTCATGGTAATTGTGCTGATAGGCTTTCCTCTTTGGTACCTCAACCTTATGAATTTAAATGCAGTATTAGATTGGTAGCTAGGTTTCATCATTTTACAGTTGAAATTGCTAGATGTAAGCGTAAGTTCTATGCTAACAGTTTCTTGTATTGCACTTCTCGCTTGTAGAACTCTCTTCCGGTTTTTTTGTTTCCTAGTCAACATTGATTTTCAAAATTTAAATGCAAAGTCAATTATCATCTTATGTCTTCTTAGTTCTTAATTTTTTCTTGTCCTTTCTTCTTAATAGTACTTTTTCTCATACTCTCTAACACTTATTTGTTGACCATGTTCGTCAAGTCTATGAATATAGAATACAGCGCAGTATGTAATCTGTTAAAAAAAGATTAACACTCACGAGTCAGACACTCTACTGAATCTGACTATATCGCCAATACCACCAGCAACTGTTCTGTAATTCTTCAGTCTTCAATATCAAAGGCTGCCAGTGAATATTCGGGAAAAAAACATGGCCGCCAATAAAGGCGTCGCATTGAATATTCTGAGCCTTCTGATTGGTTAACCCTTCTATTGGTGAACTATAAAATGAGTCAGCTCATTTTGACTGGGTCACTAGTACTGCGTTACCCAAAAATTCCAACATTAATAAGTCATAGTGACTTTATTTTCTTGCTTGGAGTGAAATGACTAAAATAAAAATTAAAAATTAAAAAAAAAAGAAAAAAAACATTGATTTTCCAGAAAAAATCACTCCTTAAAAAAAGTTGATCCAGGGTCTTTTCTGGTATTAGAGACGATGAAACTTAAGCGTTATTAGTTTCATAATAAATTAGCTATTGATTATTATTATTATTAATGTTGGCTAAGTTGTTACTCAGTAGCAATCTTACAGTTGACATCGACAGACGGTTATGTTTATTGATCTGGCTAGTTATTTGCCCAGAATGGGTTCAGACGTCTCTGACCAATGGATGTGTGTGCGTTTGAGTGTGAGGGTGTGTGTGTGTGTGGGCGTCTTTAATTAGAGATGAGGAGAGTAGCAAACTTTCAAGTTCTTCAATGACCGGTAGCATCCTCATTATCAACAACTGCAGATGGCAACAGGAGTTCTGTTCTGTTTTACTAGACATTACTGTCTTGGTTCGGAAGACCACTTGACCACTTTCCCCAAACAAATGCGCGCGCACACACGCATACAGACAAATATGAGGGGGTGCTGAAAAGTTATCTGCCTGGATCAATTTTCAAAATCTGAACAAATGACCAAACGTCATATTTTATTGCTTATTCTATTTTTTTTTTTTAATCTCTTCGTTGTCATTCCGATAGCTTTCCAGCGTATCTCGTATATTTTGATTTAATTGACTGATATTGAAGGAAGATCGTTTTTTTAGTAATGTTCACACAATACAAGACCCAAGAGCCACTCAAGCTAGAAGGTTACTGTATGATGTCGTATGCGTGTAAGAAAGGGCAAGAAGTTAAGTTATTGGAGCTATGATGTGATGTAATTAAATAACCAGTAACCCCCATGAATGAATACACTATACCTAAGTAAGTACCTATAAAGTCAACCGACTACGAGAGGTTTGAGGACGATTGAGAGCAAGACGACGCAAGCACGTCCGGCCTTCCAGTTAGTGGCACTCACTACTAGATTAGCCTGGGTGTATAACTGTACCATATTTCATATTGTACTTGTTGTGTACAATAAACCTTTCTTCTATTATCCACCTGGTGTTAAGTATTTATTCCCTTAGCACAGAATATAACAGAAAGATAACGACTAACTGTAGACGTGAACAGGCCACGCTTAAATTAGTGAATAAAATTTTATAACACATTCGATAGGGTTAGAAGTATAAAGTGAAAGTAGACTTCAGAAGGAACCGGAAACCCAACACTAAACAAAAAAAAGGAATAAACCTCTACTCCTTTAAAAAAAAATCGGGGAAGAGTGAGAACCGGACGATAGGGGAACCCATCTACTCCTATTGTGAGGGAAGACACATAAATAAATCAATAAATAAATAAATAGTGAATAAAATTAGAGTCGGTGACGTTAGAAACATTGTGCCGAAGTAAACTTTAGAAGGAACCGGAAATCGAATCATAAACAGAAAAGAAGGGATAAATTTGTTCAAAAGACCTGGGAAGAGTGTAAACCGGACGATTATCAAAAATACAGCCTGACCCCCCAAAAAAACGGGAATTTTCAAGTGCGTATTGACAGACATGAGCAAGTGGCAACACTGCGAGACAGTGACCTTGAGCAAGTAAACATTTCGCCATTTAGAATTCAAGATGAAATTCACAGTATCCCAGCTAAGATGCTGCAGCAGTCAATGAGGAATCTCATCAGCAGATTTCAAGAATGCATTCGTACAGGAGGACGCCATCTACAGGACGTAATTTAAAAAAAAAAGGAAAATTCCAGCATTGTTTCTTAAATGGCATGTTTTAAGGTTTCAACTACTATAAATAAAATATATTTCTTCCATCACTCTTGGTATTATTGGATTGTTAAAAAGTTCCCGTTGTTTTGGGTCACCCTGTATTTACTCCTATTAAAAAAAAAACAGGTGTTCCTTTTTTTATTAAATGTTGGCTGGGAGGTGATACGGTTTTAACCTAACATCTGAAACAGTCTTCTGATTACATTATTCGGACTATTGTCCTCATCTTTGTCGCCATGTTTATCACAACGTTTCGGCTGTTGTGCGCTCCGGCCTTCTTCAGGTGGTTGGAATGTCGAATTGAACCCTTTATTTCGCTTACTGGGGTAGACTGTTCTAATTCCACGTGCCATGTCTAATGGATGTCAGTTATCTCCTGTTAATTACCCTCTCCAAGTTCTCCACTGCCTTAACCAGGTATTGAACTCACACTCTTTGGGTCCTGTCACTGGATCTAACTAACACTTTTATCCACTGTGCCATATATCCTTGAGGAAATATAGACAGATACTGAAACAGTCTTGTATTGGATTTGAATCTTTGCCAGCCATTATGAAAGCATATATTGTTATGGTCCGGTTCCGTGTACCACGGTGATAGTCCAAGGTAGAACCAATAAAGAAAAACTCGAAGGCGGATATGGAATGACACAGATATATTACAAACAGGAATATATACAGAGATGTAGAAAGTGTACGAACACTCAGATTTAGTTGTAATTGTCTGAACGCGACTCTGTTTCGGACTGCCTCTGACTCGACTGACTGACTGACTCGCTCGCTCTGACTGACGGACAGACTCCCGACGGTCTTCTGACGGACCTCACTCCAGACTTCAGACTGAACTCAGACTTCAGACGGAACGGTATTTAGTCACCACACCCCCACGAGGGCATCATGTGGCACAAGGCCGGTTTAACGTGGGATCTCCGAGCCCATGGGCTCGGCCAAAAATATGCCCTTTGAACTCGTATAAACGGGTTCAGGGTCGGTTTACCTCACCGAAAGAGACTCCGCCCTTCGGCGTAGCCCCGTTCGGGTTCCTCTCCGCCGGAAGGCAGAGAGTTCAACCGATCAGCCGGTCAGCCGGTCGCCCGACTTCGGACTGAACTCCCTGCTTCCTCTTGAGGCACAGTATTTATTACTTATGGAATAGTCCATTATGTTGGATAAGGTTCCATAACATATATGAATTGTGTCTTCAGTAACCGAAACTCCGTGTGTTTCTATGTGTGATTTTCAGTGACTATTAGCATCCTTAATACCAACAACTGCAGATGGCAACATAAACGTTATTCTCTGTTTTTCTTTCTGGGTATTACCATTTTGGTCCAGACAGTCATTTGACCTCTTTCCTCAAACAAATGCACAAGTGTGCGTGAACGCACGAACGGGAGTTGGGGTGCTGAAAAGTTCTCTGGTCCATTTTTCAAAATCTAACAAAATAAACAGAAGCATCAAATCTTTTTTCTTAATTTTATTTTTTTATTCTGTCCTATTTTTTGAATCCCTCCTTGGTCATTCCAAGAGCTTTTCATCATCCCCCGTATATTTTAATTTCGATGTATTGACTGATATTGAAGAAATATAGATTGATGTCCTTCTTTTAATTAAATCTTCACTGAGATGTCATTCAGTTGTAATCTAACAGTTGAAATAATCTTGTATTTATTGTTTTGTCATTCATCCAAGGCGGTTTAAGAGGGCTCTATCCAATGAATGTATTAGCTTTACAAGAAATACCAATGCCATATAAACTTACAGATTCTGTTCAAATGGCAGCATGACCTTTATTCATGTACATGTGCGCGCACCCGCGCAGCCGAGGTGGGAGCTGAAAAATTTTCTCTGGTTCATTTCTTGAATTCTGTTCAAATAACTGCAAACATTTCTATTGGTGTTATTTATGTTTTGTTTTGTTTTGTTTGTTTGTTTCGTGAGTTTTACAGCAATCCTAGAATATTTTATTTAAATTTTAATCTCTGTCTATTGACTGATATTGAGAGAAGATAGACAAGTCGTTTTCGGCTCTATTTTATTAAATCTCACATCAGATGGAATTAATTCAGCTCTTCTTTTAGTATCAGATGGAATGAATTAACCTCTACTCCTCGTATCAGATGGAATGAATTCATTTCTCGTATCAGATGGAATGAATTAACCTCTACCCTCGTATCAGATGGAATAAATTCATTTCTCGTATCAGATGGAATGAATTAACCTCTACTCCTCGTATCAGATGGAATGAATTCACCTCTTCTCGCATCAGATGAAATAAATTAACCTCTTCTCCTCGTATTTAATGGACTGAAGTCACCTCTTCTCTTCCAGTCAGATGGAATAAATTCGTGTCTTTTTCTCGCATGAGATGGAATTAATTCACTTCTCGTATTAGATGGAATGAATTGACTTTATCTTCTCGTATCAGATGGAATAAATTAACCTCTTCTCCTTCTATCAGATGAAATGAAGTCACCTCTTCTCCTCCTATCAGATCGAATGAATTAACCTCTTCTCCTCCTATCTGATGGAATGAATTCGCCTCTTCTAGTCGATAAAGATGGAATTAATTCTCTTCTCCTCAGATGGAATGAATTAACCTCCTCTCCTCGTATCTGATTGAATTAATTCACCACTTTTTCTCGTATCCGATGGAATGAATTCACCTCTTCTCTTCCAGTCAGATTGAATAAATTCGTGTCTTTTTCTCGCATGAGATGGAGTTAATTAACTTCTCGTATCAGATAGAATGAATTAGCCTCTCCTCCTCGTATCAGATGGAATTAATTCACTTCTCGTATCAGATGGAATGAATTAGCCTCTTCTTCTCGTATCAGATAGAATGAATTAGCCTCTTCTTCTCGTATAAGATAGAATGAATTAGCCTCTTCTTCTCGTATCAGATAGAATGAATTAGCCTCTTCTTCTCGTATCAGATAGAATGAATTAGCCTCTTCTTCTCGTATCTGATTGAATTAATTCACCACTTTTTCTCGTATCCGATGGAATGAATTCACCTCTTCTCTTCCAGTCAGATGGAATAAAGTCGTGTCTTTTTCTCGCATAAGATGGAGTTAATTAACTTCTCGTATCAGATAGAACGAATTAGCCTCTTCTTCTCGTATCAGATGGAATGAATTAGCCTCTTCTTCTCGTATCAAATGGAATGAATTAGCCTTTTCTTCTCGTATCAGATAGAAGGAATTAGCCTCTTCTCGTATCAGATAGAATGAATTGATTTTATCTTCTCGTATCAGATGGGATGATTTCACACCTTTTCCTTTTTTTTTTTTGTCTCATAATTTTCAGTAGCCTCATTAGATCAAGATTTATATATGGATTTCATGCATGGTACCAAACCCGTTCAGAAATATCTAAACCGTCAGCTGTATGGAAACGCTTTCTAAAATCAGTGGTTAATATTGTGCCTTGCGAGTTTTGGATAAAGATTTTTACCCCTTTTAATTTACACCCGCGGTATTTTTAACTTTGGTCAAGCGAGATATATTTAGAACATTTGCCATTACGACATTTAAGGGTCTGAACTTTCCGTTGCTATTTTCTCAGAGAATGTGACGAATAGCGCCTTCTATTCTAATTCTCTCTCAATTACACACTCGATTACACGCGATATATATATATATATATATATATATATATATATATATATATATATATATATTGTCATCAACAGACAGACTGTTTCGGTGTATCACAGCTCATTAGAGTGGATACATATATGATTGCATTAAGCCAGGATCGAAACCCGACTGATTTGGCATTAGTCGGAGATTTTCCCTAAGCTATCAGCTGCCGGCAGAGAGGAAGGTGAATTTTTTCGTATTTATTTTGGAATAAGAACTATATATATATATATATATATATATATATATATATATATATATATATATATATATATATATATATATATACTCTTATAAGTATAAGAAATTATACTCGGAAAACCTTTGGTATTTTGATTTGCAAATAATCAAACCAATACGAAAGGAAAAAAAACGTATAAAAAAAGAAAGAACCAAGAACATGTACGCCAGCCGAAAATAATCGTCAGCATCCAAGTCCAAAAAAAAAAAACGATACGATTAAGAAAAATAACTAAATAAAGTGCTGAATACGTTAAGTAGAGCAGACCTATATCCAGCTTTCCCTGACGATCTGCTTAGATGAAACCTTGGTAGGTTTGTCTGGGTCTTTAGGTTTAACTATATATATATATATATATATATATATATATATATATATATATATATATCAGAAAGAGGGAGAGAGATTGATAAATAAATAGATATAATATTTTGTTATGCTTATACGTTATTTTATTAGATACAATTTATTTAAACAAATGTTCCATTCTTTTTTTTTAATAAACAGTATAAATTACATTTACCGGTCTGAATAGGCGAGAAATTTCGTAGAAATTATGTCATTCTCGGAAAGGAATCGAACCTAAAACGCCAAAAGGGAATCATTATTTGATGGTTCCTCTTTTATGGAACGTGTGTAGGAAAAAACATGATATAGAATCGGTTTTGTCATTTCGTTTATTTTGAATTTCTAAGGATACAGTAATTAACAACATTTCTAATAACATCATCTTTATTTAATCAAGCAGCAGTCATCTTATACTACAGGTATAAGATAAATTCATGAATATTTGGTATTCCTTTTGACCTCATCTTATCTAAAGTTTGCCTTATACGCAGAAATATAAGTACACATATATACACACACACACACATATATATATATATATATATATATATATATTACAAAAACCTTACTTCCTTTATTCTTCTTACGAAATTAACAAGCTCGAATAAGAACATAAATTCGATTCGCAAGAGTATATCAGAATACGAAAACGTATTAAATACATCGATTTTTGTTTCCGAATATATGGACCAGAGTAGCTTTTCTCACAGGCAGTATTAAGTTAATTAGGAATTCTTTTCTTTGATTACTTACTCTAATTTTAATCGTCGTTTCTTCTTCTTTTTTGATTAATCAAGGTTTGTCTTTAAAAAGAATTAGAATAAGTAATTTAATTTCCTTCTTTTTGTTTTGTTTTTCCTTCAGAAGTCTTCAATACTTTGATTGTTGAAAGAGACCCACCGTTCTCTTAGGCAGAAGGTTAAATTATTCAGTTTCTTGATGAAGGGCTACTGAGTGGATCTGAATAGTGTGTGTTGAGTTGTGTTGCTAACTTGAAAATTAGTAGAACCCATCAGAAAGAAAAATAAGGGTCTCTAACTGGAACGAGAAGGTGATATACAATACTGTAAAGTGACCGATACTTTTTTGGACGTTCTGGTTAATTGGAAGAGGGATTTGGTCTGATATGAAACTTCATTTATTTCGATATTTTTCTTGACCACACTAAATTGTTGAGAACTAATCCATTTTTAATTGCACTTGAATCCTTAATAGACTACCTGATGA
>CAHIKZ030005498.1:2135000-2155000 GCA_903632075.3 Acanthosepion pharaonis
GCCTTTTCTGCACGTACGAAAAAATGACAATCTTGGCTTTCTCTCACCTGGGCTCTGTCAAAACAGCCCGCCGCTAATTAGATGTGACTTCAGGGAAGAATATTGGCGCTATCTGTGAACTGAGACAATCGTCCCCCTCACCTCCCGTCTTTGTCAGACCCGACAGTCAGAAAATCTTAATTATCTACATTGAAAATGTTCCCACTTTATTATCGTAGGTTTCCAATTCTTAATAGGTCAGGATCTGTATATAGTTCCACCGGTCACTCCCCTCAACCCAAAAACACTTTTTCTCTGATTAAGATTTCGTTCTCATTGTTCTTAAAAATTTCCCTTTACTCCAAATTGATAATGAGTCTTTCTACGCAAAAGTAGGCTAGATGCTTTGACCGATATCTGGTTTTCATCAAGCGGCCCGTTTTGATATCATGTCTTTTCCCTTTCTTTCTTTTTATTATTTCTAATTCTATTCTTCCAATTGTCTTTAAAAAATTCGGTCAACATGCTAGCTAAGATATCTTTCTGACTCCTACCTCCACCATTGACTGGGTCATGCATCATCCAACCCTCTTTCTCTCTTTTTTCCCCTCTTCCTCTCTCTTCTCTTTTTCTTTTCTTTCCTCTTCTTCCCTTAGGATCGTCCAAGTACAATCTTAGTGAATTATTTTCAACTCAATTATTTTCCGTTTTAAAAAAAATCAACAACCTGTTTAATAAACCGAGTAAAAAAAAATTAAATCATATTTCTATGAATATTTCTAATAATGCAAGGTGCCACAATACCACCATATAAAATCTAATAAGGATTACGAACTGCAATTTCTTCAAGTTACATATACGCAATCAAAAACAAGCAAATAACCAGCTTTAAAATAATGACAAATCAACCTTGAATAATTAAAAATAATATCAATTTTTACCTATCATAATTTTACACAGACCCCACCACAGGTATATACGTGCGTGCGAGGAAACATTATTCATCGAAAGAATAGGAAAATGGTCTGATTGTTAACATGTATACATTCACGAGAAATATTCTCTACACATCCCATCTTTGAATTTCAGCAACCAAATGCGTATGTATGTAGACAACAGCACACATATACATACATATGTCAAGTCCCATACTGTCTACATACGTTTATGTCTGTATGATCCCCGGCGGACGAGCGCGTGTGTATGTGTGTCTGCGTACCTCAATGGGTGTACGGACATGCATCTATGTTTGCGTTAGCATGAGTGACATCACGACGACGATCCCCCCCAACTCCCATAATAACACCAATACACGCAATCTACATAAATCCAAAATTTTCAAAAAATTATCAATTTGTTTGACGATCGCAAAATCGTAAAACCTAGGATCACAAACTCACATCAATCCAACCATATATATATATATATATATATATATATATATATATATATATATATATATGCGCGTGGGAGACCCAATCCACCATAGGCGATTTGTCAGGAAGGCGATATTCCTGATATTATTGGACTGGATAGAGGTCGATTCAAGCGTGCGGCACATTTGGAAAGTGATTGGAAACCATACCATGGGTTGATCCAAGCCTTGTGAGGAAAATTGCGGAGACGGAATTCTTGTCGGCCGTCGATAACTGTGCTAGCACGAAGTCACAAGTCATCGTGACCGAGGATGAGAGCGTGCTGGGCTTGTTCAAATTATTGATAACGCTAGATAACATGCTCCCTCCAAGAAACTGTAACTAAGGTCTGCTCAGTATAATTGCAGTATAAACCACAGGTGGGCTCCTTGGGTGAGGAATAAACACAAATATGCCTGAGCAAGCGTCTGCAATAGGGATTCGCTAGCCGACCTATTAGACGAGTAACCTCGGATACGAGTGATCAGCTATTATGTATATTTCCAAGATATACACCCGTTATACACACACACACACACACACACAAACATATATATATATATATATATATATATATATATATATAATTCACTGGGGAATATAATCGAATAGTTCAAACATTATAGGGTGATCATTCCAAATAAAAATTCGGTTAATATCTATGTGGCAGTTTGCGGAGTCATTCATATGGTCTTCCCATACGATCATATATATATATATATATATATATATATATATATGTGTGTGTGTGTGTGTGTGTGTGTGTACATGGAATATATATATATATATATATATATATATATGTACATGGAATATATATATATATATATATATATATATATATATATATATATATATATATATGACAAAGAAAAGAAATACTTTCGCAACAATTAACTCAGTTGCCAAAAGGCATATCACATTTTCCGAAGTCTGATAGAAACCTAAGGAAAAAAAAACTGTTCAAACTCATTTATCCTTCTTTGTAAGAGAATTTATTAAAAGCTGGTCGTTCGACTTTATATCCTGCGAATTACTACTTTAATATTACGATCAGTAATTGTAAATTGTCACTTACTGCATTGTCACACATTATTATCTCTTTCCATAATTATTATACTTTTTTTAAAGTTTTTTATTTCTTCTGGTCGTAAGAAATTTTGGTAATCATCCTGCTTTCTTACTTGGCTATAACCCATTACCTACCATCTTCAGAAAACTCAAAATTCGCTTGCTCAGAGATTAACGTTTAACAATTTGGTTTCGTAGAAGCGAATGTTGAACGGTCTGTTCAAAGATGAAGAAGAGACTCCAGGCAACGGAGATATTGTTAGAATTTTTGGGTACTATGTACTAGTGAGCCAACCGAAATGAGCTGACTCATCTTATAGTTCACCAATAGAAGGGTTAACCAATCAGAAAGCTCAAAATATTTAATCCGACGTGTATAAAGGCAGCCATTTTGTTTTTTCTCCCAAAATATCGTCACTGCCAAACTCTGATATCGAAAGCTTAAAGAATTACTTAACAGCTGCTACTTTCTCCGAATCTTCACTGCCAGCCTCTGATATTGAACACATTACGTACTTCACTGAATTCTATATTCAGAGACTACAAACATGATTAACAGAAGGATGTTAAGGATACCACGCTAATGATAACATGGACTGAAAATGTGATAAGGTTTTGGAGAGGATGCAAACAAGGAGGAAGCTACGCTAGCGAGTTCAGTTCGACATTCCAACCACCTGAAGAAGGCAGGAGCGTACAACGGCCGAAACGTTGTGATAAATATGGCAACAAGGATGAGGATGATACTCCGAGCAATGTAAATATTGTACATAATACCTCATCTCAGAAACATAGTTAGATACTGAAGGAGGAAGCTTATACTTAATACCAAGAAGAGGCAGCTGAAATTTCTGGCACACGTAATAAGAAAGAAGGGCTTGGAGAATCTGATACTCACAGTGCGGATAGAGGGAAAGAGAGACAAGGGAAAGTAACGCGTGATATACCTGGAGGGCTTAAGCAAGTGAATGACAGAACATGGCCTGGGGGAGGTGGCAGAGAGACCAAAACTTATTGAGAGCTTCAAGGGATAGGAGGAAATGGAAGGCATGATCGCATATGCCCTGAAGGGACATGGCACATAAAAGAAGAAGATTCAGTCAAGCCCACTTTTCGAAAATTCACATTACACTGTGTCTTCGCATATGCCAATTCGTTATTTGATCGAATTTCTAATATAAATTGTATTTATTAGAAAACATATCCAATTCAAATACAAATTGAGTCATATACACTTTTAGGGATCAGTTCGACATTCCAATCACCTGAAGAAAACCGGGGCGCAAAACGGCCGAAACTTTGTGTTACATATGGCAACAAAGATGAGGATGATAGTCCGAACAATCTAAATAGTGTTTCACAATGTGAAACAATATTTCGACAAAATGTCTGTCTTCTTCAAGTTATATTTATACAATATCTTTTAACAATTACTTGAAGAAGACGGGCATTTTTTTTATTTTCTTCATATAGGGTGTTCCAATAACTTGGTCCGATTTTAAATGTGAATTAGGTTTAAGCGTCTAATGATTTTTTTCTTTTTCTTTCAGATTTAACAATCTAAGTATTTCAACCATGGAAATATTAACAATCAAACAACGTGTTAAAGTTATTGAAGCCTATTACGAAAATGAACGTTCAAATTAATAAATATACGGCCTAATGATTCCGCTAGCAAAACATGCACATCAAACGGCGAACTTTTGTGGATGCAGTGGTTTTTCAATAATCGTCCTTGGATTTTCATCAAGCCAGATGCGAGAATTCTGCTTATTAACGAATCCACCAAGAGGAAAATGGGCTTCATCACTAAAAACAATTCCAACTCTGCTCTCCAATTCTTCAATCCGAGCCGCTATCCATTACTCCACCGTGCCTACTAAGGTCATCTAATTGCGTTGAAATTTGTCACTATGTAAATGGGTGACCGTTGGGAAATAACGAGTGCTGTAAGATTAGATGTGCGGGTGGTATAATGATAAAGCCTCCGAATTCTTATCCGGTGAGTAGAGTTCCAATTCCCGTTGGCTTTATTATATTCACTTACGCGCTTTGGAAGGTATGAATCTTCTCTCTTCTTAGCAAGACTGGTATCAGTAGACAACTATAATCCCCACCCCAACCAGCATCAGTCTAAAATATGTTCTGGCTTAAAATGGTTGATAAGCCGTAGAAAAAGTATCAATAATCACTGACGCTAAGAATGAGAAATAGAGATAAAGGTCTCTAACTGGGAAGAGAACATGATATACTAGACTGTAAAGTCATCGATAATTTTACAGACGTAAATTTAACTGGGTTTTCTGGTAATTGAAAAATGGATTAAGTCTGATATGAAACTTTATCTATTTCGATCTATTTTATTTATTGCATTTGAATTTTTAAGAAACTAGCCGATGAAGGCGCATCATGAGTTTTAGATCTGACAATAACCGAACAAAGTAGCTAACACAACAGCAATTGCTTGATGAGGGGAAGGGGTGTTAAAAAATTATTCTAATTGACAAAGTATGATTTTATCACCTCTTTTTAAACTGAACTTCAGTGCAACCAATGTATGTTTTTGTATTGGCATTGTCATTTTCTACATCGGCACCATACTACATCGGCACCCTCTGTGCAACATACCCCATTTAAGGGACACTTAGATTGTTCGGACTGTCATCACCATACTACATCGGCACCCTCTGTGCAACATACCCCATTTAAGGGATTTAGTTCGATTTGGTGCCGGGACCAGGATTTTTGCTGTATACTTTTGAAGCATTTCGTGTCCAGAAGATTGCGTTTAAGCCTGAAACAGAATTTAGCTATTGGATTTTAACTCAATCACCACATTTATATTTGCATATACTGTAGTCATGATATTAAGTACTTGAGACATAAATATAGCATACATTTTAAGCATACTTTTATTATATATATATATATATATATATATATATATATATATATATATATGTATGTATGTATGTATGTACGTATGATAAAATAGTGAAACTACCGCGGTTTTCAACGCCAAGGTCTCATCAGGTGGTTAACTAAGTGAAATCATTACATATAACACTACAAGGACTTAAATTTCATAATGCTGAACCAGAAGCAATGAGGGGAAGGGGTGTTAAAAATTATAATTGCCTTTCCAACTTCACCCCGGTTTATATAGTTCCATAGTCAACTTCTTGATGTGACATCATTTTGCCATAATTTCGGACTTCTCATTCAACAACTTAGCAATAGCCAACTCTCCTTGGGACACAACCAACAGGATCCATTATTCACTTTACCAGCTTTTACTGTTCTTAAAATATTCCATTTAATGGCCGGAATTCTATCATTGTTTTTCTCTAAAACACCAATAATAGTTTGCTAGCCTTGTACTGAACCTGCGTTCGGGTATTCTAATTGACAAAGTATGATTTTATCACCTCTTTTTAAACTGAACTCCAGTGCAACCAATGCATGTTTTTGTATTGGCATTGTCATTTTCTACATCGGCACCATACTACATCGGCACCCTCTGTGCAACATACCCCATTTAAGGGACACTTATCTTTTTCTCTTTTGCAATTACAAAGGACATTCGTTCCACTCCAGTTTTTAACACATACAACTTTAAACAAGTATTTTAGTGTTTATTCAACTCGTTGTATATATATATATATATATATATATATATATATATATATATATATATATAAAATATTGTGATTTTCTTACTTCGTTTAATGATAATGTTATCAAGCTTATCAGACGTTATGAAAAGAATTTACATAAAATAAATAGACAACATTTGTTTATATTATTTAATGAAACATGCATGGATGAAAAAAATGCTGCCTAAATGCACACACAATATATATATATTGTTGAAACTTGACTAATGCATGGAGTAATAATGCAACACAAAAGATACTTAGAACAAAATGCATTGAAACAAGAAAGTGTACACAATATTTACATATAGTCTTTTGTATATTCCTGGTAAGACCGTTCCTGGAGAATGTGTTGACTGAGTCGCCGTCGGGCAGAGTCTCTGGTTGTATCTCTTGATTCCTCCCTCTCTTCCCGGTACCAACCATATTTATATGGTCGGTACTCCACTATGAAAATTAGGTGGATCCTACCACAACATATATATATATATATATATATATATATTGTATTAATATCGATTTTGAATTTATTGTATTATAATATAAATATCTTATAAACTTTACTTATTTAGTTCTCAGTTCATTTTATATTTTAAGCTTTTTATTATTTTTTACTATTTGTATATTCTAGATCTGATGAAAAAGTATTGGGACAAGTATTATGAAAAGAAAACTACAGCTAATATCAATTCGGCATTTAATCTCCTTCGAATTTATATATATATAGGCTAAGGTCTTCATCTGAAGCTAAAGACCTTAGCCCGCGTCGTTTCAGTTGACAGATGCATTCGTTGGACTCCATTTTTTTTATAGCGAGCGCTGCATTGTCGTGTTTTATTGAACTGAGTTGACGACTTTTAAATGGTTTTTGATTTTTGAAGAGTAAAATGTCGCAAGGCGCGATATCTTGGGAATAAGCTGTTTGTTGGACCTCATAGAACTTATGTGGTGTAGTGTGATGACAACACTCTACGCACTTTCCTTACGAGCAGTGGTATTAACAACGGATATTGGCGGGAATGTTTTAACTTAATGTGCATACGCGATAGATTTCAAGGTCAATTTGTGACAAGGGCCTTCACTCTGCGTATTCTAGATCCGCTAAGCCCTGATATGTTTTAAGAAGATATATATATATATATATATATATATATATATATAGATATGTTGAGGTTTCTTCTAGACTCGATGAATTACTTAATTATCATTATTTCATATCCTCCTAATTATTTCTCTCTGTATATCCTTGATTGAACCGGCTTCTAATGCTCTGGACTGAGCGTCTTGGAGATAGTAGTCGTAGCTCGTGGGGGTACGGTCCTATGGGTAAAGAGAAACTCGGATCACTTCCACCGCGGAATATGTGATCGAGCAGCTCTCTATCGTGTCTAATTCGTTATCTATTCGTCACTGAGGCCCGCTGGTACAGTTGGTATGGCGTTTGCCTCCTATCGTAACTGTTCGGCTTTCAATTCTCGGTAGTGGATGCGCACTGCTGAAGACTCCTTAACATAGGACGAAACGGCCGTCGAGAGTTTCCTGCATTCTGTTGAGTTTTCTTCTAGACACGACGTATTGTTAATTATGATTCTTTCAAATCCTCCCAATTATTTCTGTCTACTTATATATGCAAAGATGTTTTGCGAAATACTTGCAACAAAGTCTGTCAATGCAGCTTTTAATGTTTTTCCAATTTCCAAATGATATTTTGGACATTGACATTACAGCTGTTAATAGATTGACTAAAATTCATTTTATTGTCTTTTATATTCGAGTACTTCTGTATATATATATATAATACATATATATATATATATATATATATATATATATATATATATATATATATATATATATATATATATACATATATATATATATATATATATATATATATATATATTATAAATTTACTAATTTAAAAATATGAAAAACGAAATTAAAAGCCTCTAAATTTAATTTTAGAATTATATTAAAATCTTTAGTGTTGTTTCATTTTTAAGCGATATTTGGAACTTATTTTGAAATTTACTGAGTCTATAAGCACATACATTACTATATTTATGCTCTGCAGAATTGTATTGAGCACTGTTTTTTTACATCAAATTTTTTACGTAAAATTAATGAGAATACCGGATTATAAACCTCACTGTACTTTCTCATTATTTTAGTACACACACACACACACACACACACACACATATAAGTATGTATGTATGTATGCATTAGGTTATTACGTTTTTATAGCTCTGTGTACCTGTGTCATAAATCGATGAACTTTTGTTCAAATGTTATGAAAAAGCCATTAAATTGTTTTACTTTGTGAAAAAAGTTACCCTAAAAACAAAAAGTCGATTTTACCATATGCACATTAAGTAAAATTTTAAGAGATAACCCGAAGATTTTATACAGGACTCAACGCAAGACCATACTGATGATGCCGAGTTCTTGACAATCAATGTGATAGTCAAATGAACTCAAATAAAACAGAAAAAAACAGGAACTTTAGACAATTTATTACGAACTTTAAATCCGATGTATAGCAACTAATTCGGAAATTGGAATGACATCATAAAAAGTTGAAAATGTGTCGGTAGAATTTAGTAAAAGGTATTTGAATTAATTCTTGCTGACTAAATGCACTATATATATATATATATATATATATATATATATATATATATATATATATATATATATATATGGAAGCGCATAAACGGTGTTTTCCTGATTATGCTTTGAGGGTATTTCAGGAAGATGTACTTTCATCCGTTAGTCCCAATGCAATTCAAAGGAATCCTTATCATATATTTGTTTTTTCTTATGATTTTGAAGTCATAAACTGAAGTTTGCAATTGGTTGAACAATAAAAACAAATACGTTAAGAGTAAATTATAAAAAAGGCGTGAAAGTATATAAAATGTCAGTTTTGCACAAACATGAACCTTTTACTTTCACTTTCACTTTCACTTTCATTTTAACTTTTACTTTGTGTTCTTCCTTCTCGTGGATAATATTTTCATTTCGTCTTTCCCTTTTCTTTTCTCTTTTTTATATCTTTTCTATTTACAGGGAGAAAAGACTAATTACGCATACAGAAAATTTAATGTAATTATACTAGAAACTTCACACCTCAGGGTTTGTACAAGTTGTAAACATCTTTATTGTGGCTGAGAAATTTCTTTATTCGTTTTATTAAAGTTGCCAACAATTTTGAACCGAGAAAATAAGTTTTATTTACCTTTACTTTCTTAGGAATTCCAAAACATTGTTGTTTTATATATTTTGTGAGGGAAACGGAAAAATTAAATATTTAAAATAGGCGTATGTGCCTTGAAATATTCCTCAACCAACTCCCGAAAATTAGATTTCTTTTGAATTATTTTAGTATGTATATTAGTTTTAATGAGGGTTAAGAAATCTATCGATGGAATAAAAATAGAAGATTCGAAATTATTCACATTCCTGTCAAATGTATGTCTGAATTTGCTATTTAAGATTAAAATATTTTGCCGTTTCTCGTATTAGGTAAAAAAAGAAACAAACTCATTTGAATTTTGCCCGATTGGAAGATTGTTGATCAGCTAATCATTTGTTATAATAGGAAAGCTTATATATATATATATATATATATATATATATATATATATATATATGTGTGTGTGTGTGTCTGTGTGTGTGTGTGTGTGTGTGTGTGGAAAGAGGGAGTGATTGATAGACAGATAATAAAGTCTTAGATAATTATGTTTTAGATTAGATACATAATGAAGACTTAGCTAATGGCATCTTACATAATGAAGTCTTAGATAGATAGATAGATAGATAGATAGATATAAAATGGTCTTAGATAAATTGATAGACAGATCGATAGAAAATTGGTCTTAGATAGATAGATAGATAGATAGGATAATTGTCCAAAATACCTATAAGAAAATACTAAACTAGTTGAGTTTATTTGTTCCAGTTTTAGCCTTTTTGTCACCATTTGTCGTAAGAATCACTGAAATTATCCTTTCAGTTATTCAGCTGGAAATTTTTAAAACCATTTTGTCTCACCCTCACTATGTCTTCCCAAATGAGCAATGGTAAGAAGTAAAATATCATTCATGCCTTCAGTAATGGTGCCAACATTCATACAGTAGCTTGAATCTTAAAAGCCCATGTAAGAACCATCAAGAGAACGGTGAATAAGTTTAAAATAGAAGGAATTATAGAAAGGAAAACTGGATCAGTGGTCACAACAGCAAGAGGAATCATAATTTCAACTTAGCGCTAAATACATACTTACTGTTCAAAGTAGAATTCCATAGTGCTATAAAAGCTTCAGAGAATTCCAGTAAGATATCTTTAATCATTTCCGAAATACAACAGTAACAATTAAACAATTTTAGTGTTATATATTTTGGATAATTTTACTGTTGTACTTGGTATATATATATATATATATATATATATTGATTTATTTAAAATATGTTTTTTTCGCTACACAGTTCTAAGCATGTTTCAAAAATGGAAGCTGAAAGCTACGAATTTAATTAAATTCGTAGCTTTCAGCTTCCATTTTTGAAACATGCTTAGAAAAACGAAAAAACATATTTAAATAAATCAATTTATAATATTAATGCTCTGTAAATTTACATTGAGCACTATTTGTAAAAATAAAAATATCTATAAGAACACAGGATTATATATCTTACTGTTCTTTCTTTTTATTTATATATATATATATATTATATATATATACTTTCTTATTATTTATATATATATATATATATATATGTGTGTGTGTGTGTGTGTGTGTGTGTGTGTGTGTGTATATATATATATATATATACGTATGAATATGATAAAATATAGTTTAATGGTATGTTATATTTATTGATTAAAGTGCCTAGAACATATGTAAATATACAAGTGGACATATAGGTCAACACACAGCAGTGACTGCCTATTTCGTACTTAAACGAAATCGTTGTTAATTTGATTTTGAAAACTGTAAATTTGTTTTAATTTCAAGGCTCACAATCAGAGGTATTTGTGGAGCTGGCTCTATTCATACACCAAACTTATAATTTCCTCCACCGATCGTAGATTCTTTGATAGAATGCAGCG
The DNA here is from genome assembly GCA_903632075.3 of Acanthosepion pharaonis. Taxonomy (NCBI): domain Eukaryota; kingdom Metazoa; phylum Mollusca; class Cephalopoda; order Sepiida; family Sepiidae; genus Acanthosepion; species Acanthosepion pharaonis. The sequence continues at coordinate 2,146,234 of CAHIKZ030005498.1, forward strand.
TGGTTTTGGAGATGTTTTTTTAGGAAAAATGTGTCTTATTAGTAACAAAATACGGCAATCTTCTGTCCACTTAAGGCACGCTCGACTACCTTTCAGGGCGTATTACTGCGCCTGGGCCCAACGGTTGAGAAACGATAGATTACAGTTAAAGTTGGTATTTATTAACGAAGTGTAGGTCTCCCAATGCGATCCGAACTCTCAGATTTGTCTCAGTATATGGCTGCGTACGTAAAGTAGTTGTTGTCGGAGCAGAAGTTGTTATCGACGAGATATGCTTCTTTGACAACTCTACCAAAGTCAATCGGCTTATGTCTTCCGGTATTTCGTCACTATTGTATATAGCATTTAATACTAACTTCACTAGCCACGTAGAATCCAATGTAATCTACAGCTGTCGGCATCTTTATGACAATCCCAATTTTACAGCTCTTCTGTTCCTGTTCCTCTTGCCCACGACTGTTCTTATGACCATTTTTACTATCAGGACTTCTTCCACGCTTTCATGTATTGTAGGTTTGTTAAGTATGTTTTTATGGAAGCATTCTCCCAATGGTGAAGATGTAAAATAGGCACTGCAATCAGAAATATTGATTCGTTAAAAAATCTTTTTCATATCACTACAGATTAATTACAGCAGATTGCGCATAACAATTTTTTAAATTATATTTTTAATAAAAGATAATGTGTAAATGAATATCCTGGTACAAGCAGAAACAAATATTCTCATATGAAATGGTTTCTTAAGTTAATTCTAGACTTGTTTTTTCATATGTTATACTATATCATATTTATTATATACAGTTATAAATTAGTATTTATAATATAAACTATTCTTGTTTCTCCATACAGTTTTCCGTTATGTGTTAAAATACTTTCCTGATATTTAAATTTTTGCATTTGTTTGACTTTGGTCTCTCTGATTTGCAATTCGCACTTTGGGCTCCGCCATTTTTGCAAACAACCATGTTTTCTGTCTTCTTGCAGTTGATTCTTTCTTCTCGCTTTCCTTCACTATCTTCTGTAGGAGATTTTATTGTTTTCTATCTGTGTGTGCTATCAACGCTGTTCATCTGCATACCTTATGGTGTTATAATTGTGGCCGCCAATGATGTATCCTCCTAGGATTTCTAGTTCTCTCAGAATCGCCTCACTGTATAGCTTGAACAAGGTCCGGTGAGAAGATACATCCTTGTCTTAAACTTCGTTCAATCTTTGTATATCTGCTGAACTCATTTTCTATCCATATGGCTTTATGCCTTTCATAAGTGTGAATAGCACAGAAACTGTTGGACTTTGAAATCGCTTAAGTAACATTAACCATTAAGATAACCACACCATTCATCAACCGTGTGGCCAATCTTACCACCCATTGACGGTTAAACGACTTTCACTTCACACCAAACGGTAGATGACCAGCACTTCCTACTCCACAGGAGGCCAAACTCGTTTCCTCGTAATATATTCATTGCCTACGATATTCTGTTCTATTCATAACACACACTTCGTCCTTCATTGTCAAAACGACTGTAAACCTCTACCTTGAGTGATTCTCAAGCCTTGTGTTGGGGGTAAAGGCTATGCACTTCGCACTTTGGGTGCATCTTTTAGCTGCCTTCTTGCAGTTGATATTTCTTCCCGCTTTTCCTCACTATATTTTGTAGCAATTTTTTTGTAATTTCTTTCCATTTATGCCATCAACATACAATCGGCATATTCCAGATCGTCCATTGTTAAAACATTTCCCAAATATTTAAATTTTTGAACTTTTTTGGTATCTCCATTTTGTAATTTGCATGTCGGGGTGTCCCTTTTGCTAGCAACCATGTATTCCGTCTTCTTGCCTTTGATTTGTAACCCTTTCTTCTCGCTTTCCTTCACTACCTTCTGTAGGAGATTTTTCTGTTTTTTATTCGTGTCTGCTGTTAACACTGTGTCGTCTGCATATCTTGTATTGTCAAGATAAAAATCCGATATCCTTCATAAAAATGAAAACTATTGAGAATGAAGAGCATTTACTCGTAAAAATCTGAAGTTGTCATGCATCAAATGGCTGATTAAGGCGTATGGCCATCTCCATTTCGTATTTCGAATTTTTTTTTCTTATAGTGTGAGGAAAGAGTCTGTTGAGATTAGGGCGGCAGGAACACCTAAACGACTGGGATCCTAGCAGCTATGTGGATAATAGTGAGAGAAGGTAAAGAGGCGGGAAGTACCAAAAAACAAATAAAACTGCCTCGGAAACCACAGCAACTTGAGGAACAAAATACCTACGGGACCAATTTCACAAGACACCGTGTCTACGTTTTATTACTGACTGAATACAGTAATTGTGGCACAAAGCCGAAAAGGCGGAGATGGGTTAAGACTGGTCGACACGAGCTATCCTATACCTCGCTAATCAGATTCACGACCCAGCGTTTCATTACAATTTATTCATTCACCACAAAAACTCATTATTCACTCCTGCATATATCACAATACTACAACTTCACAGGAAACTACATTACACCACAGGACATAAAATTTTCAATATATATATATATATATATATATATATATATATATATATATATTGGTTGGTGCAAAAATAGTGACGTAATAATGTCGTTTTTGACGTATTTTTAAGGTCAAAAACGACATTATTACGTCATTATTTTTGCACCAACTTATATATATATATATATATATATATATATATATATATATATATATATATATATATATAAAATGATGATGATAATGGTAATGGTATGAAATGATTTGGGGAAAATAAATGATGTCAGTAGGAACCCGTCCCCCCTCCACTCATCCAAGTCACCGTGTCTTACCGAGTGCTATTTTTGCACAGCTTCTGTTGGTATCAGGCATCTTACAAAGAACCGGATCTTGATCAGTTGCAGAGAGGCCCGTATATAGCTAGACATGCTGTACGGCTGTTAACGAGAAAACCCGGATATAACTGGTATTGACAAACATGTCTTCATGCCATATGAGGCCGCTTTTGCCTCCGTACTGACGCACGTTCGACACATTCCTTTTTACTGAAAACTATACATTCTGTTTGATTTGCTTTGCTTTACGGCATATCAAAATCAATGGGTTATTTAATGCCGACAAGCTTTTATTGTTGTTTTACAAAAATGTATTGATGCTAATATTTTTTCATCCAAAAATGTATTGCTGGTAATATTTTTCCCTTCAAAAATGTATTGCTGGTAATATTTTTCCCTTCAAAAATGTATTGCTGGTAATTTTCTTTTCCCTTCAAAAATGTATTGCTGGTAATATTTTTTTTTCAAAAACCTATTGCTAGTAATATTTTATTTTTTCAGAAATGTATTGCCGATAATAATATTTCCTTCAAAAATTCAATAATAATTTTTTACAAAAATGTATTGCTGGTACTAAAACCTATTTTCACACTTTCATAATGTTTTGCCCCCAGTTTAGGGATTAACTATTTTCCCATAGCTGGGACCCTAACAGGTGCTACCACTTCGGGTTAGGGCGGACCTGCGAACACCAACAATTACGAGATGGTTCCACGCTCCTCAAAACCTGCTAAAGACAGGTGTTGCTGTCGGATGTAGTTTAAGATCTTATTCAGGACGCAGATGTAGTTTATCGTCATACCCAGGACGCGGATGTAGTTTATCGCCATACCCAGGACACGGATGTAGTTAGTCCTTCTTTCTCGCTTTTTATTACTACCTCGTTAATCAGTTCCACGTCATATTCGCAAGTATAAATTGTTTCGCCGCCAAAGTTCAACAGAGAGAAACGAATGCAAACAAGATTTAATTAGATACTTCTTCGGGAAGAATTGGTAGCAGAAGGCATAATGTGTAGAACGGATTTTTTTTAAATAGAAGGAAGGAAGAATGAATGTCTTTCCAATATTACAACTTGTCGAAAAAGACTTCCGGGGAGTTCTTGAACGCCAAAATAAGAACCAATTTCTATTTTATCTTATTTTTCTTGTTAAAGCCATTTCCATTCCTCATGATTCTCTGAGCCTTGTTATCATACTTGTTCCTCAAACAAAAATATCGTATATATATATATATATATATATATATATAACATGAACTTTTTAAAACTTAGTTACACATCATCTGTCCATTCAAAACCCTCAGGAGGCTATTACTTTGTTTAACAACAGTGTAAAAGGAAAGAGAGGCATTCCTTTTGATGTACATTAGTATTTATCCAGGTGTAACACTCACACACATACACACACATACACATACATTATACATGCACACACCTGCAGACGAGTGAGATAAAAAATTACAGAAATGTTCGTCAAACAAACTCTGGAGTGGAGGTGCTGAATGTAATCTCATTCAGCTAATTTTTTTTAAATCATTTCACTCTAAGCAAGGCAATAAAGCCACTAAAACGCATGGGGTTGCTGAATGTTATAGAATATGAGAAAACTACTCTTAATGAAAGAGAATAATAATAAAAAAAGTATTAAGAAGAGAGGGGGTAACGATTGAAAATTTACTGTTGACTGGAAAAAGCAAGTAGTCGGAAGAGATTTCCACGAGCGAGAAGTGCGATAGAAGCAACTGTTAACATAGAAATTACGGTTGCCTCGAGCCATTTCAAATGTAAAATGCTGAAACTTTGCCACCAGTCTAGTACGGCGCTAAACATTCATAATGTTTTAGTCCCATAGAGGAAAACTTCCTCACAACAATTACAACAATATTATATTTTTATTTTCACCCGAAATTAAATCAAACATACGAAGTCTAGAACGGCTCCTGAACAGATATAATAGCTATTCATTGTCTGTTATATTTGATAATATATGCTTAAATAATGATCTGCTGCCCCAATACCACACACACACACACACACACACACACACACACACACACATATATATATATATATATATATATATATATATATATATAATGGACTCTCCTTCGGTTTCGACGTATGAGGATCTGACAGCTTAATTGATCCAGTTATGAAATTTTGCGCGATAATCTTAAGTGGCACTTAAGACCCACTAGTGATTTACAAAGGAGGCCACATATGAAACAAGAGTGTGGATTGTGAGATGAGATCACTGTAAGATTAGCTGACCTTTTAGATCTTGCTCTCGCTTCTTGAAGATGATTCAGACATATATAAATATATATAGAAAGAGAGAGATGTGTGTGTATGTGTGTGCGTGTGTGTGTCAATGTAAGCTCGATTCTCAGTGAGTCAGATTTTCTCTTCCATATTCCGTTGTAAAACTATTTCTTTGCATTCAGAATTTTTCGAGTTTTCGCCTCGAGTACGAATGTGCAAACCCAGAAATTCTAACAACACCCATATTTATAAATAGCACTAATCACTTTGAGTTAACAGTAAAATGCGTTCATTCTTTTTTGTTTTATTTTGTTTTAGTTGTTTTGTTTACATTTCCAATAAAATGTTTCAATATTAAATGCCTCTAATCATGCATTGTTCGAAAATTTTGCAAAACCGCGGACTAAAGTCTCCATGTTGGAATGGCGGCGGTCAGGGAATGTTTATGTAGAAAGCTATAAAAAAATGGTTAATAAATGTTTTTTTTTCGTTCAAAGTAAAATACGGGACGATTGCAATATAAGCAATTTCCCGATTTCTGAGCAGTTTAAAATTAAACAACTCTGAACGTTTAAAAGCTACACCATGTTTTACTAAGTCTACATAATATACACTGACATTTACACATATAAACAAAAAAAAATTGCAGGATATTTTTATTATTATTCAGTCTTTCTTGGCATTTCATTTCTTCTCAAAGAACAGTTTTAAATACATTATATTTAAGAATGGACATTTCTTCCGCAAAAGCAAATTTTAACCTCGAGAAAAAATTATTGACCATTTACAATTTCAGGATTTTATCTGAATTTTCTCTGATATTCCATTCACATTCTATATATATATATATATATATATATATATATATATATATATGAAATGGACAAAGTCCAAACAATTATTTTAAGACATTTTATGGTTATACATTCTTTTTATAGATACAAATATTTAAGTAAATGCTCTGTTTATAATAAACAGTATTAAACATCATTTACCGTCCTGAAAGACACGTCAAGCAAAATGACGGTTCTCTCTAGGATAAAGGTTCGAATCCTGTTGGAGGACGAATATTTTCTGTAAAAATTTCTCGGACATTCAGGCCGTTAAATGTTGTTTAATACTGTTTATTATAAACCGAGCATTTGCTTAAATATTTGTATCTATAAAAAGAATGTATAAACATAAAATGTCTTAAAACAATTGTCGGACTTTGTCCATTTCATAATGTGTGACGTCATTTGTTTACATTTGATACGCCATTAGCAGTTATGAATGTACGTGAGAGATTCATGGAAGATTGAAGTTTAAATAGTGTAAATTCGACCTTGCTAACCGAACGCGCCTCTGTGGCCAAATCGGTAAAGTCACGTCAAGTTAAATGACGCTTCTGTCTAGGATACAGGTTCGAATCCTGTCGGAGGACGAATATTTTCTGCGAAAATTTCTCGGACATTCAGGCCGGTAAATGTTGTTTAATACTGTTTATTATAAACCGAGCATTTACTTAAATATTTGTATCTATAAAAAGAATGTATAAACATAAAATGCCTATATATATATATATATATATATATATATATTAACAGTATTACTCGCTTGTAGACACCTGACTCAACTTGCAGACACCTGAGGGCAAATTGTTACCCGAGGAAAAATTTGGAAGTAAAAAAAAGAAAGAACTAAAAATATCAGAACACGGCCCCAAAAAATCGTCAAGTGTTTTAAATCCTTAGTCCAAAGAAAAAAAACCCAAGTGAGTACAAAGACAATGAAAACGTAGAGGGCTCAATACGCTAAGTAGAGTGGTCAATTAGAATAAATCCTAACGAACCAGGAAAACCTATCTAGGCTTCACCTAATCGGATCTTCAGAGTAGACTGACTAAAAAAAGAAAATGGCAGGAGAGTATTTATTGTTAAAACCATTAAAAACAAACCACGTCACAAAAAAAAAAAAAAAAAAACGAGAGAAAAAAACCCAAAGGACTATTCTAATAACCAGGCTCTCCTATGCCTACACTTATTAAATATCGCGGTTCTTTTATTTAATAAAGTTTTAGGTTTCTTATAGGTGACGATTTCTAATTTTTCTTCCATGTATAACCAACAAAACTTGTCACCCGCCTTATATTTATGGCATAAATACTGTTCCGCCATTTCCTTTTTTAGCCAGTTTACACTAAAGATCTATTTAGCTGAAACCTAGGTGGATGTATTTTCTCTCTCTCTCACTCTCTCTCAAGCTTTTGAATTCTCGTATACTTGTATTTTGATTGGACATTCCAGATTATATAACAACGTTTCCCTTGGCGAGGGGTGTTTTATTGATTTGAACCTTTTAAAACCCTTTATTCTACATTCAACGTCATCACTTGATAAGACACCAGAGGTCTTGAAACAATATGGTTATTTTTGTAATGATTTTATAACATATTTATGTTATAATTTTCTCTTCTCTGTATTGAGCAGTCTTTTAAGAATAGTGTTTGCTAGTTATTGGAATTTATTCGGTATACACCAATCCTATACTTTATATATATATATATATATATATATATATATATATATATTGTGTGTGTATGTGTGAAAGATTTCTTAACCTGTAGAATAAGACAATATGTATAAAGGTAAAACACAATAGGAAAACTGTATTGTTAGCCGGCGCGTTTGGTCCAATATGAACTTTTTCAAGGCAAAAACAAAATGAATTTATTGAAAACAAAGTAAATATTAACAACCAACAAAATGTCCTTAGCAACTAGAAGAATTTAGAATTTAGAAAACGCTATTGTATTCATATTTTCAACTGATTTATTGTCATATTGTCTACAGGTGAAAGCACTTGACGTAATTTCCAGTTGACAATACAATAGCGTCTTCTAAATATATTCTATTCGCTAAGGACATTTTGTTTGTTGCTAAGAGTTACTTTGTTTTCAATAAAAATCCTTTAGTTTTTGCCTTGAAAATGTCCATATTTGCGATCATCAAACCCATCCATTAGTAAAAATGTTCTACTCGGGTAGCTTCTTTATAAGTAGCTCCCGAGAGGATGCTTTCCCCGATCAATACAATCGTAAACCCTTCCAGTCTTGGGTGAACCGTTATCTTCCCTACATATCCTTACAATTTACGCTTTCGATCTCTTGATCCTACGCTCACCCAAAAACATCAGTCTGAAACACTCTACCTTGAGTGAGCATTGAGCCTTATATTACGTGAAAATAGCTGTTATTCCAATGATCTGTAAACCACTTTATTTGTTTATATCATGAAATTGACCCATGACCTCAAAACTCCCTGGGTATGGCGATGAACAACTTTCGACAGCAAGGGAGGTTTTGAGGATCGTAAAACTATCTCTTCATGGCTGCTGGTCCCAGGTTCACCCTGACCCGTGGCGGTAGCACTTGTTAGGGTCCCAGACAAAGGCAAATAGTGCACCCCCAAATTGGATTCAAAACACTAAAAGTATAAAAATAGATTTTTATATACAAATAACGGAAATATTACCAGCAATACATTTGAATCTCGACAAAAAAACCCTCTTTACAAAAACAGGTCAATGAAACTTAACTTCCAAACTGATTTCTTACAAAGAATACATATTCTGTTCGTAGAAACCTATCTTAAAATCTTGTCGGCATTAAATAACCCACTGGAGGGTTAATATG
>CAHIKZ030005498.1:2165000-2177500 GCA_903632075.3 Acanthosepion pharaonis
GAATGAGGAATATCAAAGACCGAGGTTGGAAATAAAATGGAAATCCTTATAACATTAACAAAATACAATACTCGCCAGCGGCGTGACGTAGGTAAACCACTGCTATTTTTGGACTACATAGACACCATATTAACCCCACTTGCAATAGTGTTCAACGTATTTATCAGGATTGAGACATACCCATTAGTGCTCTTAGCTATGGTAATAACAATTTAAAAATATTTGGTTAAATGAAAAATAGGGCGTCTATTTCAAAGATGAATGCCCACTATAATAACAAATTTTGAATATAATAAAAATAGAAAATAAAAATGACCTATTAATTTTTTGAAATATATATATATATATATATATGTGTGTGTGTGTGTGTGTGTGTGTGTGTGTGTGTGTGTGTGTGTGTGTGTGTGTGTGTGTGTGTGTTGCGAGCGGCGTAGAAATGCTGCAGACTGGCCAAGAAGTAATTTAAAAAAATCTTCTGATTGTTTATTCGATAATTTATTTGAAAAGGGTTCAGAGCGTAGATGTGTATATCTGTACACGATACACGCTTATAGAGATGATGATGATCATCATCAGCAGCAGCATCATCATCATCATCAAAATTATAATTATTGGTTTCTCCATTTAACGAATAGCCTTGTTTTCTCTTGTCACTCTGTAACTTAGATATAAATATTAACTAATAACTAATATATACATCGATATTATACATAATATACATATGGATATATATATATATATATATAAATATATATATATATATATATATGTATTTATATATGTATATATATTAATATGTATTTATGTCTGTATAATATCGATAGATATTATATATATATATATATATATATATATATATATATATATATATATACTAAATATATAGATAGGTACATATACTTCGACGTCATATATATAGCATATATATACTTATAAAACATAAATTCATATATATATATATATATATGCATATATATTTGTGTGTGTATATATATATATATATATGTATATTATGTATGTATATATATATATATATATATATATATATATATATATATATATTTTATATATATATATTTATATATACAGGGAGAGATTTAGAAGAGAGATAGGTTAATATATATATATATATATATATATATATATGGATATGCGTATATTTATATATGTATATATGTGTATGTCATGTATGTATAAAATTGATGTATGTTATATGTATATATATATTTATTATTAAACATATATTTCTTTTATATCTAATATATATATATATATATTTTCATAACATGTATATACTTATATAGATATGTAAACGCACACACACAAACACGCACATATACATATATTTATATATATATATATATATATATATATATATATATATATATATATGGGCGGTAGAGTTCTAACGAAACCTCCTGGATACGAATCTTTTCCGGTTATAATCAATTCGGATTTTTCTCGCGCCAAAAATCTTTTTATCTGTATTTTTCAAGGGAAATATTTTCACTTGAACGGCGTGGACTCTTTGATCGTAGCTGCCTCGGTTTTTATTCATTTAAAAAAAAAAGTTTCTTTAGTATCAAGGAATCACACCTGGATTGCTGGTACCCCGTTGTCTAATGAAGAACACAGGTAAAGGAGACGAATAACAAACTGATGATGATGAAAAGAAGAAGAAGAAGAAGAAGAAGAAGAAATACTATCAAAGAATCACTTTTTGGTAGCGTTCGCGAACGAAAATAACACGAGAGACTTCTGTCGAGAGAAAGGCCCACTGTAGTCAGTTCGACTCTCACGGAGTGCCTCGAAGTTGTGATCTCTGCCGGATGAAGATAAACAAATTTAATACTCAACCCGACCCCCGGCCACGCCTTCCCGCTCTTTTATAAGAGCTTCTGTGAAACATGTGCTAACAATTTTAGATTCATATTCTTATATGTGGTTGTAGGATTTATAGCTGTATCCGAAACCATAGTGAAGATGATGACGCAAATATAGAGAATTTATTAACAACGTGTTTCGCCGGGTAACGTATGCTCTTTTTGACTTCCTGAGGTTAGAATGACCAAAAGACAAACGAAGAAAATGCCTTGGTATCTCCAAAGATAAGTGGGGATAGAAATTCAAATTAAATTACTCTAGCTTATTTAACGAAAGGTTCATTAAAAACCAAGAAATAATAGAGAGATAATTCTTTTCCTCCCACCACAACAATCATAGACTTTTATTTAAGAGTCCTTAGAATCTGCAAAACTAATACCTTCCTGAAGGATAGAAATATATCCAAAACACCTACAAATTCCTCCAGTACCCGAATTATTTCCTGCGCAATGCTAAACACAAAGCCTACAAAATCTACAGAGAAAAATACATAATACAAAATTCCACAAATATTAATAAGAAAATCGAACACATAATCCTACTTTATGTGTGCCATCCGTTGTTCTCGAGAGACCATGGATCTGTGCCCAAAATGTTACTTAGCTACTGATAGCATCAGATTCAGTTACAGCTCTACAGACCCCCAGAGGAGTGACTGTCCCGATTTTAACTACTTCGATGTCGTTTTCTTCCCTTCGAACACGCTTATCCCGGGGGCAAGCCTCCGTTTCTTCTGCCCTAGCTCCAGACCTCGATGTAAATCCCGTTTCCAGCGTGAGCGATCGTTGGCAACGTCTTCCCACCTCTTCTGGTCCATGCACATCATATTTTTCGCACTTGGGAAGACGTCCTTGATTCTTACCTACAAACTCTATAACAGCTACCATCGACAAAAAAGCTTGTCTATCCATGACAACGATATTCCTATAGTGATATTCTGTCTGACAGAATTCATCACTATTATGGATTGTATTATTAATATCTTACTTATTGTAAAACGCAGATTGTGTGTGTGTGTGTGTGTGTGTCTGTAACGTTTATATATTGGATCGGATTTCCTACATTTTTCAACCAATTTCAACAAAGCTTCACAGGACTACATAAAATTACCTTGTGGTGGTTCTAACAGCGCCAAAAATGGGAAAAATATAATTGTTTTTGCACAAAATCAATTTGAAAACACGATTAAGAGACATCGTGAAAATGGAAGGGGGACAACTCACATCGGGTTGTATATGTGTGTGTGGGTGGGGGGTCCTTTAAATATGGGAGCGGATTTCCTATATTTTTCAGTCGATAAAACAGAACTTAACTTTTTTTTTGGCAGGTAGTGTTTCTTATTCTCTTGCACACTTTTTTCTTTATTTTTAACATTCAGAATGCTTTAAAAATTCCATTTACAAGACAATTATTTATAATAAAATTCTATTCAGTTGGGAGACTCATAACGATTGAAAACAATGTTTTTGTTTGAGTTTGGGTTTGACCAATTCGTAAAAAAAAAAAGAACAAAAAAAAACTAATTAAGACATGCGTGTCCATCAACAATAATCTTTGTCAATTTTATTTTTCAGTCTTTATGATGGTCGATACTTGATCTATCTCTTACTGTTACATCCCCGGGCAACGCCGGGCTCTACTGCTAGTTATTACTATAATCATCATTCACAACAACCGAGAGATAGGGTCTTTGCGTATTTGAGCTCGTGACAAGTATTCTACATATATCTACATCTGTGAATGAATCTTCTAGCACACTCAGTGACCATATCTGCCCGTCGATGTCCCTCTATCTGCCTGCGCCTTCTATTCCTCAAGGTCGTACTTGTAGGTCAGCAATGGGAAGATCTTCGGCTCATTTGATATGTCCATCCCTTCCCAACATTCTCTGACTTGAGCGTGGTTAAAAGGTCTTCCAATGGGCCAAGCTTCTTCACTGATGATTTCTCCCACTGCGTTATTTGTGATACGGTCTACGTCGGAGATGCTTCTGCAGCAGCCGATTTCTACTGCTTTGATTATTCGGCCGTTCTTTGCTGCCCTCTTCAGTTCCATGATTCGCAGGCGTACAGAAAGATACTCGGTGTCCAGTGCACGCAACAATCCGATCTTTGATTTCAAAAAGATCATCTTGTCTCTCCCTGAAATATACAGATATAGGCTCCAATATTTTGACCACCTGTCTCATAGGGTGTTCGGTTTTATTATACTGACAAACCAGGTTTAAACCGATTATTTTTAATATTAGAAAAATACAAATTCTTTCACGGTAACTGCTCCAATGATCTGCTTTCGCTGGTTCCCAGACTTCATGAATTTAAGCGTTGAACTAGGCTGGCATCTCGCTTTCGCCCTTTCACTGTCGAAACTGTTAAATGTAGCCCTCTCTTCTACTCCAATAGCTTCATGTATCGCACTTCTCGCCTGTGGAACTCCCTCCCCATTTCTTGTTTTCCTGATAGCTATAATCTCCAACTATTCAAATGTAATGTCAATCAACGTCTCCAGATGTCTTGATCTATCCCCTATCCTTCTCTTCATCTTTTCCTCTATCACTACTATTTGCTCACGCTCCAACTTTCTGTAACCCCTTGCGTGCTGGTGGCTTCCTGCCTTGCTTGGGTGGAATGCTTAAAAAAAATCAACATAGGCCTTGAAAACTACTCATTATAGACGGTTACTGTCAAAAATGGTTTTGAGAATTTGGCTGTGTGATACGAATAAAAATGGTGTTGGTAGGAAGAGAAAATGATGACGATAAGGGGGAGGGGTGAGATAAAGATTGACAATTGACTTGAACAGTTTAAGATTGTAATATTCAGGAGACCACAAATGCTGGAATCTCTTCTGAAAAGTAGCAGCTCTTGCGGGAAAAAACTGAGTGGAAACTTCCGTATACATTTGGAAAACCGAGTAAATAGATATGTTTCGAATTCGCGGAATTACCACAGCATGTCTTGAGCTGTAAAAGCCTGGAACTAGAGTATGGAGATCATCTGAATATATTTTGAAATGTTGTCACCCAGTGCAAGGTGCAAGGGTTTACTGAGATTGAAAGGCAACAGAATGAAGGTAACCAAGAAAACTTTACTGAGGAGAAAAGGCAATAAAAAGAACAGGATTCAAGAAGACGATTGATGCTGCATTTAAATTTTTGTAGCGTGTAGTTGAAAAGGAAGCAACAAAACAGGAAGGGAGATCTACCAGCGAGAAGAGCAAGAGAAGAAATCATTAGAATAAGATGGACGTTTATATGTTGGTATTTTTTTCGGCAGTAGGATAATAAAACCTAAACACTTATCTAGTCTTCTTCTTATATGTTCCGTGAATCTTCAGGACGTAATCGATCATGGCTCGTCATTTCCTCCTGACCCTTGTAGCTCTCAATGAGCTGTGAATTTTTGTTATTTCTTCCAGACCCTGTTCTGACATATACATTAAGCATGTCACGCGTTGAAAGCAACTAGTCTAGTACTATGCTTAAATTCATAAATTCGAGGGACCAAATAGTAAAGCTCATTAGAACTTCATGGAAATTGACTGAAATTGAGATACCAGATCGGGACCGATAATGTTGCAGATTCTTCTTGGGATCCTCTCCAAAATCTCAAGATAAATAGCAGAATCACCACGACAGTGGTAATGATATCGAATGAACGGACGGATTACGACATCCATGACAGCTTTCTGGAATCTAAACAGAACATCATTGCCGAAGTTCACTACGGGGAAAGAGATGAAATGAGCATTCTTTTAAGCAAAATGCAGACGACAAGTTCAATTCTGCTTGAGGACAATGCCCTGCCACATGTTGTCAGCATGTCACGGCAGAAGTTCAGTTCTGCTTCATGAAAATGCTAGCAATAAGTTGCCAGGGTGTCAAAGCAGAAGTTCAATTCCGCTTCATGACAATGCTCGGCTACATGTTGTCAGGATATCACTGCAGATGTTCATTTCCACTTCATGACAATTCTCGGCCACATGTTGTTAGGATGTCACTGCAGAAGTTCAATTCAGGACAATGCTCTGCCACATGTTATCAGGATGTCACTGCAGAAGTTCAATTCTGCTTGAGGACAATGCTCTGTCACATGTTTCCAGAGGTTCAATGTCAATGTTGCAGTTCGAGACAACATCAGGCAAGAAGCAAACCCATTCGAAGATTTGATACACATCGTCAAGAAGAGTTAATTGAAATGGTGTGGACACGTCATAAGATCCAACTCTCTTTGTATTGCCTTCCAACAAGTTAAGAAGAGGTATATTAATGGGATGACAACATCGCTGAGTTGTCTTGAACTTCATTCACAGTCTATTTTTAGATATGTTAATAGTGATACAAGTTTTACTAATTAACCCATAGTTTGTGGAGAAGTGTGAATCCAGACTTTTCCCAAAGGTATTTGCACGTAAACGAAAATAACGAATCCAACTGGATTTCGAACTCGGCTCTCCGATTAAGAATCCCGAGCCATTATCCATTACGCCATTTATACATCCAAGCATAAAGCACCTGGTATTTCCAAACAGTCACCCATCTACGTACTAACCAGGTTCGACGCTGCTTAACTTCGGTGATCGTACGGGAGCCGTTGTTTCAACGAGAATCAGCCGAAAGCCCAAGAAAGTAAAGGAATAGAAAGCATAAGGGAAAACAAAATTGACAAGAGAGAGAGAGAGAGAGAGAGAGAGAGAGAGAGAGAGAGAGAGAGAGAATAAGAAAGAAATAAAGAAATCAAAGCAGAAAAAGTGAAAGAATGAAATTAATACAAAAAGCGCCATAAAAGAATAAAAAAAAAAGAAGGAAATAAAAATGGCAAAAAGAAAAGAAAAAAAAACAAAGGAAAACAAAAAGAACGAACAAAGAAAACGAAAAAAGAAAGAAAATAATGTCGCAAATAAATGTCATTTAGCAAACCGAATTTATTTTGGGACCATGCCACAAATACGGGCCACCTGGTGTGGATCACATACTATCCTCAGTAACAAATTTTATTTTATTTAGTGTTTTTTGTTTCTTTTAATTTTTGTTATAATTTTTTGCACTCGGGCGGGCATTTTTTGTGTACTTCTTTTTCACTGTTTTCTGCTTATTTTAATTTTTCTCATCAGCGTTTATATTTATTTTAATTTTCGAATTTATTTATTACGAAATTTGTATTTATTTTGATTTAGAATTTTTTCTGATTTTATTGGCTTCCTGTAACTCTTCAGCTGATCTTGAGTTTTATTTTATTCTCTTCTTATTTCAAGTATTCTTCAAATTTCTTCACCTAGTCTTTGCATTTCGTTTGTTTTTTTTTTGTGTTGGAATTGCTTTTTTACATTTTTATCGGCATCATTTCTTTTTATTTCTTTGCGACCACTTTTTTTATTTTCACTTTATTTCTATTTTCTTTATTAATTTATTTTCAGTTAGTTTTTTTTTCTTTTGAAGGAAAATTTAATAAGTTTTTCTATTGTATTGGCTAAAGTTATGGTTAAAGTTTGTTTCCCGTTTTCTTCCGTTTTGTCTTTAGTTTCTTTATAGAGGAAAACATGCTTGACTGGATTAAAAAAAAAAAAACACCCGCTGATTCAAGAATAACCCATCATGGCCGACAAAGGTCGGCTTGTAAAAAAATCTATTTAGGGAGTCTGACACACCCGACAAAATTGTACAATCTAAAAATCAACCCGCTGGCAAATGTATGGTTGCCAAAAACGGCCAAATGAGAAATTCAGAAAATAAAAGTAGGGTGGCCCAAAATAGCCGAAATAAGAATAATGAAACCAGTAAAAGCAACTAATGTATGGTGGTCCAAAATAGCCAAAATAAAAATGAGACCAATAATGACAACCAACTAACGGTAGCTGAAAATGACCATGAAATAAAGAAAAGAGCTAATCAGAATATTGACAGTGCAGCGATCGGGGAATCGCCGTCCAACTCAAAGTCCCCACCGAAATGCATAATAAACATCGTAGAGATTTTTGGGAGAGCTAAATGTTGCACACATCTGATAAAACAGGATAGGCTTTTGATGGATCTCCAAGAATTGAAGAAAACTGAAAAAAGGAATTGTGTCAGTCTTCGTGATCGACAAGCGTTCGCGTAAAATTTATCCCTCCACAAAACACACCGTCATTAAGTCGTTGAGGTTCCTGGGATTTGAGCCCTAAAGAATAATCAGAGCCACGGGTTATTTCCCGTGGGACATGCTGCTACCAACGCCTGAAGACTATGTAGGGGCAACCAGTCGGGACCTTATAACTAAAGATCTCATCCTAAGAACGAAATATGAAAGCAGGCGAAGGACCAGTATAACAGTCTTTGAGATTCCTGCCCATTGTCGTAGGAGAGCACTTAGCTGTCTACTTAACCCAATACGGTCAGATATTGAGTTCTTCCGACGACGACCTGAACAGGGGAAGGACCTTTGAAATCATGGTGGATCTAAAAGTTTTCAGTGACACATACCTACAAAGCAAAAAAGATATTCCGTTCCCGATACCATCACCATCTAAAAACACATTGTACAGAGTCCTAGATCAACTCCCTGATTTATACCTACTACCCCGCCCTGGGTATGACGATACACTACATCCGCGTCCTGGGTAAGACGATAAACATCCGACATAAGCATCCGACTGTAGGGCATCAGATCAGGAGATTCTGAGGAGCGTGGAATCGCCTCTTGGTTGCTGGTGTTTCAAGGTTTACCCTGACACGGGGTGATGGCACCTGCTGGAGTCCCAACAGTCGGCAGGTGGTTAGACTCCGAACTGAGGTCGAAACATGTAAAATTAGTTTTTAATACCAGCAAAAAATTTTGGAAAAAAATTTATTACTAGCAACACATTTTTGGTAAATATATTACCAAATATACTTTTTGCAAAAAAATACTACCAGCAATAAAAATCTTGATGGCATTAAATGTAACTCATTATGGTTGATATGCCGTAATATATATATATATATATATATATATATATATATATATATATATATATATATATATAACCCCGAAAATTAAATGAATAAAAACAAAAGAAATAGAAGTCCCGAAGCAAACCCCGGTTTTATCGGGAAAAAAGGAAGGAAATAAAACCACCATATTTACGTGGGAAAGATGTAAAGTAAAGTTTCTGTTTTCCCTTGTGTCTTAGTGGCTTTATTGCCTTGCTTGTATTTAACTTGATTATATATATATATATATATATATATATATATATATATATATATATTATGGAATGGACAAAGTCCGACAATTACTTTTTAAAACAGTTTTATGTTTATACATTCTTTTTCTTTTATAGATACAAATATTTAAGTAAATGGTCTTTTTATAATAAACAGTATTAACAACATTTACCGACCCGAATGTCCGAGAAATTTTCACGGAAAAAAATTTGTCCTCCGGCAGGAATCGAACCTGTATCCTATACGGAACCGTCATATAGCCTGACGTGCTTTTACCGATTGTGCCACAAAGGAACGTTCGGTTAGCAAGGTCGATTTTACTGTTTTTAAAATATAATCTTCCATGATTCTTTCAATTAGATTCATATCTGCTCAATGCGTGTCCAAATGTAAACAAATGACGTCACACATTATGAACTGGACAAAGTCCGACAATTATTTTTTAAAACATTTTTCTTAATCAATTTTCTACAGCTAACAAGAAATTAATTCGTGGACTTGAAAGGATTAAAACAAAATAAGTAAACATTATACTTCTAAATTATTTAACCAAATATGCTTCAATGAAAATATGCTGACTATATATATATATATATATATATATATATATAGTCATGGAGAAACTTCTTAGTATCCTTATTAAAGGAAACTAACATAATTAATATATTCATTTATTCCGAGTATTTTCGACATTAGAACAATGTCATCATCTGGGGGTTGTTAAAAAAATCGTTGTGTTCATATTATTTTTTTTAAACTGTGAAGGTAAAAACGCTAAGTTTATGTACTATACGATTTAATGTTCATGGTGTAAACGTCAGGGGAAGTAACTAAGTTAAGAAATGTCCAAATGTTTTTAAAAAGTATATGCAAAACAATTCAAAACTGACGTTTACATCGTGAAATTTAAATTTAGACTTTTAAACCAGTCATATGCATGTATATATATATTGTGTGTATTTATGCAGGATTTTTTCATTCATATATGTTTCATTTTAAAATATGTTAAAAACTTAAAACAGTTGAAACCTAACTTAAACAAAATAAACTATGATATCCCCCACAAATATCATTAAATGTCTATAATTGATAACAGAAGCCATTGGTTTATACCAACGGCTTCCCATAAATATTACTTCTGGTTTTCACTCTCACGTGGTCATGTGTGACCTCATGAGCTGCGGTGCGATTTAGCTTCCAGCGTCTTATATGCACGTGTTTATCGTTGCTTGGAAATCATCCTTGTAAACAGAAACATACCGTCATTACATTCTTGTCTGTGTATTGCTTAATATATTGTATAGTAATTGTCGTCTTTGATAATGGCTTATGTAAACCGAAAGCTTAGTTTGGATTAAAAATATGTATCAATTTTGTGATTTTCTTTCTTCGTTTAATGATAATGTTATTAAGCCTATCAGACGTTATGAAAAGAATTTACAAAAAATAAACAGACAACACTTGTCTATATTATTTAATGAAACATGTATGAATATATATATTTATATATATATATATATAGAGAGAGAGAGAGAGATAGATAGATAGATAGATAGATAGATAGATAGATGTTTGTGTGTGGGTTTATATGTGCTAGAGTCAATAATTCAGTAGGATGAAATGTAAGTGTTAATTAAATAATTCAGCAATGAATGAAGTGCATTGTCAAGGACTATGATCATATAGAAAAATATATGATTCTTATATAAAAACAGCTATTTTCAATATTAGGCTACGGACTTATTGATAAATCTACGCATTCGACTAAAACAAACAGAAATCAAAGCCAAGTAAAAAAAAAATAAAACAAAAACCTCGAAATGAAAGAAAGAAGAAAAAGAAAAGAAAGAAGATAAAAGAAAAGAAAGAAGAAAAAAGAAAAAGAAAGAAAAAAAAATGAAATATGAAAAAAAAAAACCAATGAGAGGGAGAGCTTCCAAACATTGAAGAGAAACCCGCAAAAAAAAAAAGAGAACAGAGAAATAAGTTAAATAAGTTAAATGAGAGAGAGAGAGAGAGAGAATCTTAGCTGGACGAGAAGTAGAAAGCGGGCGGCAAGGCCGAGCGTCTTCGGTGATGGACGTTGTTTGAAAATGCCACGGACGTCGGCCAGTTTATAGATGGTCAGAAACGAAATTACATTCAACGAACGAATCGAATCATTTGCTTGATGGACGACGCCGTTAAAATCGGTAGTCAGACAGAAAAAAAACAAAAAACAAAAAAAACACGCGAAGACTTTAACGTTTTACTAATACACACAGATAGCCGATACATACATACAAACATACATAATTGAAGATGCCGGCTGCAAACCAATGGTTTGCAAGCTCGTCCCGTTCTCTGGCTTTTGACCTGGCCCCCTTTTAAAGGAGCCTTGTGCCCGACAAAGCTAAGACAAATAACTAACCATAGCGTTTGATAAATTACGCAAAGAAATGTTTGAACTGCGAGTTAAGCTTGATTAATTTGAGAAAGATATTAGAATAATCTATAACATAAAGGGGCGTCAGACAAGTGTGTGTCTTCTCACCGGACTCATATAAATGAAGTGATTATGAGAGAATTAGAAATCCTGTCTGGATTCATAAATTGGCGCTTACAATCTTAACATAACATATGGTAATGTCATAGTGTTCAAATCAGTCAGTTATGTGCCAGGCGGGATACACGCTTAGGCGATCACTTACCTTTCGATACATGACTGACGATATTCAGTCACCCCCTCCCCACGAGCGTGTCATGTGGCACAAGGCCTTTTTAACGTGGGCATTGCGAGCCCATGGGCTCGGCCAAAAATATGCCCGTTTGAACCCGTATAAACGGGTTCAGGGCCGGTTTTACCAGCCCGAAGGAGACTCCGCCCTTCGGCGTAGCCTCCTTCGGGTTCCTCCCGTCCGTAGGAAGAGAGTACAACCGAACAGTCGGTAGTGATACATGACTGACGAGGAGATTTTTCCCGCAGTAGGTTGCTATTTCTTTCTGCGGTAGAACAAGGCTATTTACCCATAGCTCGGTGGCGGGGGGGATAACAAGAGGATTGATACCTTTCCAAAGGATATGAGCACGGAAGTGAAAGTAATGGATTCGACTGGAATTCGAACTCAGCTGTCCGATTCCTCAACCGGAGCCACTACCTATTACTCAAACGTGCCTCCTTGAAGCAGATACAGAAATTAAATCATTGAAACTCCTATAGACGACCCTAAAGGAAAGCGTGAAGAAAAGACTAAACTTCCATTTTAAGAATAAATACGATCCAATTCATCAGACCTACAAACTGATAATTGGAACGTATTTACGATTCCAATGTAATAAAATATATACCATGGAATATTAGTGTTTAAGCCTTTTTATAATATTCTTACTCTGTCCTGGACATTGAGTTCTACCTGGATTCTATCCTCTTGGAATTTTTTATATATATTTGAAT
>CAHIKZ030005498.1:2182500-2187500 GCA_903632075.3 Acanthosepion pharaonis
TGTGTGTGTGTGTGTGTGTGAGTTTATACATATTTGTATGTGCGTATTTGTGCTGACGGGTGTATTGTGTGTGTGTATGTGTCCGTGTATGTAATACAACTATATACCTTATTTTTAATAGGTGTTGCAATTGGTTTATTAGGTGTGTGTATCTCTGTGTGCGCGCGCGCGTTCGTGAGTCTGTGTGTCTGTGTGTGTGTGTGTGTGTGTGTGTGTGTGTGTGTGTGTGTGTGTGTGTGTGTGTGTGTGTGCTCGCACGTAAGAGCTGACCAGTAAATGACCAACGAGTCGCTTATTTATTAGTGTCGTCAGTCCGCTTGTTCGATCGAGTCACCCGTCTTAAACTTCTTCTGTCGCCGCTCGGTTGGTTATTGCTTAGTGTTCACTATGGGATCAGAAACCTGTAAAAAGATTTTTTTTGGGGGGGGGGGGTCTCTTTTTCTCATTTTATACTTTATCATTCTTTCGGAGGAAGGAGTGCTTTGCAACTGATTTCCAGTGAACAGTGCCGGCCTGCAGGAAGGGAAAAGGGCGGTAAAATAAAAGAATAAATAAATAAGTAAATTAATGCCGGTAGAGGGCGCCGCGGTGGAATGTTCCTTGTCGGTTAATCGGATCGTATCTCTCGTAAATTAAGTTTTCTTACCCTCTCCAGAGAACAAAGAACTTGAAGAAGACTCACCTGCACGCATTAACCCTACCAAGATATCAGAGACAGCTACCGGGGGAGTTAAAACGCGCGCAAGAGAGAAAGAGAGAGAGAGAGAGAGATGGAAAACCAGAGAGACTAAGAGATGGAGAGAAGGCCAGAGAGACAAAGAGACAGAATGCGAAAAAAGAGTGATAGGAAAGAGAGCGAGCAATAAAGACAGAAAGAAATCCTCGAAGGTGGGGGGGGGGCAGATAAAGAAAGAGAGTAAGGAAGCGAAAGATAGGAAAAGACAGTCACAGAAAGAGAGTGAGAGAGAGAGAGAGAGAGTGCGTGAAGGAGACAGAGATACAAAATATGTGAGAGAGAATAAGTGAGATTACGAAGGATTACGGTTGAAATTTTTTTTAAGCCTTTCACCCGAAGCAAGTCGGGAGTGCTACTATCACGAAAGGTTTTACAGAGAGTGAGAGTAAGAGTAAAGAGGATGGTTTAATGAAAGGATAAAGAGAAGAACGGGGATCAAGATCAAGGCAACAGAAGATGTCGATTGACATTATATTTAAATTTTTGAAGATTATAGTTATCATAGAAGCAAATAACAGGAGGGGAGTTCCACTTTCGGGAAGTGCAAGAGAAGAAGATGTTGGAGTAGAAGATCCGGTTACATTTAACTGTTTAGGGTGAGATCGAGATGCCAACTTAGTATCTCGCTTAAATTCATGCAGTTTGCGTACCAGTGAAAGTAGCTCGTCAAATGAGCTGCCATGAAAATATTTATATAAAAGACAGAGGGAAGCCACATCACGTCTGTGAGAAAGTGACTGTAGCCGAGATGCCAGGTCAGGACCTATCACATTGCATATCCGTCTTTGGATTTTGTCGAGAACCTTGAGATTAACACCGGGGGCACCAGAAGACCATATATGGCAACAATATCCAATGCAAGGACGAATGGTTGGTCTGTAGATTTGAAGGATGGACTCAGGCGAGAAAAACCCTCTGGAGCGCCACAGAGAACCAACTTAACTTGCCGTGGATGACGGTATTGTTTCAATATATTTGTTCCACCTCAGTCAGTGGAAAGCCTGAGACCAAGCAGGCCCAGAGAGGCGCTCTCGTGGGGTTAACTGACAAAGAGAGAATTCGCAGGAGAAGAAAACATATAGATTGCGAGAGATTGCTTGCGTGAAGGGGAGGCAAAGAAAGAAAACGACAGAGAGATAAAAGCAAGAAAGATAGAGAGTATAAAGAGCAAGAACAGAGTATAAGTTATAAACATATATATAGAGAGAAAAAATTGCGTGAGTGAGAGAGAGAGAGAGAGAGAGAAGAAGAGGAGGAGATTGAAAAAGAGAGAGAGTGAAAGAGTGAGAGACAGGGAAAGAGAGAAAATGCGTAGCAGAAAGAGAGAGACTAAGATAAGGAGAGGAAGAAAGAAACGAAAGAGAGAGTGAAAGCGAGAAAGACACAACGAAATTTACTCGAGAGAGAAAAGTGACAAACTGAGAGAGAGAAAGTGAGAGGTAAATTGTTAGTGAGAGTGAGAAGGAGAGTGAGACACTGAGAAAGCAAGCGAGAGAGAAAGAGATACAGAAAAAGAGATTAAGCCGTTCCCATGAATTCGGATTAAAATGTATTATCTCCTTAAGAAGATATTTCTTAAGAAAAGTCTTAACCCATCCTCATTTAAGCGAAGATACACATTCCCTTTACCCACCCCCAATACAAACCTCAAGAGCCACTCAAGGTAGACGGTTACAGTCGATATGGACGAAGTTTGAAGAACTTGTTTGGATCCCAGATATGGGTAAATAATTACACCCCCACCAAAAAAAAGGTGTCAAAATACTATGAAAGTATACAGATAGGTTTTAATACCAGCAATACTTTTTTTTGTAAAAATTATTACTAGCGATACATTTTATGAAAAAAAAATATTGCCAACAATACATTTTTGGTAAAAAAATATTACCGACAATTAAAATCGTGTCGGGATTAAATTGAAGTTGATATATCGTAAAACAAAGCAATCAAAACCATTCTAAACCAAAGTATACATATTCTATTCATATGAAACTGTCCTAAAAATATTGTTGGCTTTAAATAACCCATTGAGGTTGATATACCGTAAAACAAAACAAACCAAACCAATCTAAACCAAAGAATACATATTCTATTCTTATGAATCTGTCCTAAAAATGTTGTTGGCTTTAAATAACCCATTAAGGTTAATATCCCGTAAAACAAACCAAACCAACTCATTAAAGGAATAACAATCCGTCGGAACTGCTAAACACTGTTCCAAGGCATTTTACTCTAATGATATTTATTAAGCGTAAAATAATGCAATCATCATCCTCATAATCATCATTCATGATTCTATTATGGCTCTCCTCAAATTACTGTAGTCCTGGGTATGACGATAAAATACATCCGGCAGCAAGGATTTTGTTCTAGCTACTGGAAGTTTTGAGGAGCGTGGAACCACCTCTTAACTCATGTTGTTCCATGGTTCGTCCTGATTCGGGGTGGTAGTACCTGTTAGGGTCTCAGCTCTAGGCAAATAGGAACCTCCCAAACAGAAATCAAAACACTAGTAAAGTATGGAGGCACGGTGGAGTAATAAATAGTGGCTCGGATTGAGTAGCCGAGCTCAAATTCCAGCCGAATCCATTGCACTCATTTACGTGCTAATACCCTTGAGAATGGTATGAATCTTCTTCTTCTCCACCCAGCTATGGGCAAATGGTTCTATAGCCTTGGATGCCAGAAAGAAATGTCATCTTACTGCTGCAAAAAATCTCCTTTGTCAGTCATGTATCCAAAGCGTGTATCACGCATGGCAGGTAACTGAGAGTATATAAATACATTTTTATAGTATAAATACCGGTAAATCATTTTTTTATTAAAATAATACGAACAATTTATTTTTGCAATGAAATTACCAGTAATACCTTTAAAACAAAATATTACCAGCTATACATTTTATAAAATAAAATGACCAACAATAGATTTTTATAGTAAAATGATTATCAATGCCACAATAAACAAGTTAAAAATACTTTTTATAGTAAAATTACCGGCAATACATTTTCATCAAGAATATCAACAATATATTTTTGTAGTGAAATTAAAAGCAATACATCTTTTTTTTAAATTACCAACAAACTATATAATTAAAAAAACACAAGTTTACTCGGAAAGCATAAATTTATATACAAAATATCTGTTGTTGAGAGCATGAAAATGCATACAAAATATTTAAATTTCGGTATCAAATAACCCATAGAGGTGTCGATATGCCACTAAACAAAAACAACGAAACCAAACAAATTCCTGGCACTTGTGGTATTATGCCACATTGTCCTTACTCTCCCATTCTTTGTCCTTACTCTCTCACTCATTTGTCTTAATATAAAATTTTTTATGAAAAATTGTAACCCAATTATCATTCTTACTCTCCCATTCATTATCCTTACTCTCCCATTCTTTGTCCTTACTCTCCCATTCATTTGTTTTAATTCAAGTATTTTTTTAATGAAGAATTGTAACCCAATTATCATTCTTACTCTCCCATTCATTATCCTCACTCTCCCATTCTTTATCCTTACTCTCCCATTCTTTGTCCTTACTCTCCCATTCATTTGTCTTAATATAAATATTTTTTAATGAAAAATTGTAACCCAATTATCATTCTTACTCTCCCATTCATTATCCTCACTCTCCCATTCTTTATCCTTACTCTCCCATTCTTTGTCCTTACTCTCCCATTCATTTGTCTTAATATAAATATTTTTTTTAATGAAAATTGTAACCCAATTATCATTCTTACTCTCCCATTCCATTCATTATCCTTCTTTGTCCTTACTCTCCCATTCTTTATTTTTTGAAAACTCTCCCATTCTTTATCCTCTCCCATTCTCTCCCATTCCCATTCATTTGTCTTAATATAAATATTTTTAATGAAAATTGTAAACCAATTATCATTCTTACTCTCCCATTCATTATCCTCACTCTCCCATTCTTTATCCTTACTCTCCCATTCTTTGTCCTTACTCTCCCATTCATTTGTCTTAATATAAATATTTTTTTAATGAAAAATTTTAACCCATTTATCATTCTTACTCTCCCATTCATTATCCTTACTCCCCCATTCACTGTCATCACTCTCCCATTCATTCTTGAAAATTAAGAGGTTCGATTTTTCCTGCTACTTTTTCCATCAATACACTTTGTCAATATTAAACTTCCCAAGACATCTTTCTTCATAATCTATCCCAGTAAATGTTGTCTCTTTCTGATTTTATGTTCGTTTAGTTCTCAATTATGTAAAACAAAAAAATACCCC
>CAHIKZ030005498.1:2192500-2200000 GCA_903632075.3 Acanthosepion pharaonis
TTTAAGGCGAATGATATTAGATCCAACCTTGAATTTAAGGGAATCTTTACGGGCGTCTCTCTCCAGATCGAATGTCTTTGGAACCTAATGCCATCCTCTACCTTTAATCTCTTTTTCTCTTGGTAAAAAGAAACTTACACATTTCTTTCAATCGTCAAGGTTTTTCGAATGTCTTCTTTTTGGCCATTATTGCTTTACGCTAATATTCTGATGGAAGTCGAGTTGCAAGGACCGCTCGATCCCCAAAAGCCTGAAGACAGATCTTTGAAACAAAGTAGAGTAATCTCCAAAGACGAAAGTTTGGGATTTTCAGTGGATTTACGTTTTCCTTTTCCTCTAACTTTTAGGTTAAGTATTAAGTCATCGCCTCGTATCATATTTGAATCTCTCTATAGAAACGAATAAAAAAAAAAGAAAAAGACTAAAAACGTCAAGCATTTATTAAATTCAAAACAGACAAGCGTACACGCATGCACGCCTGGACATACATTCATGGTTCCTCTTATATTTCATCTACCGTTTCGCTCCAGAACATAGGCGATCATGTTTCTCAACAGCTTCCTCTATTATGTAGCTCTATGCATTATTTTGACTTTTTTACCCGCTCTTATATCCATACACACATTCTGTAATTTACGCAATGCTTCACGCTGTTTTTTTTTTCTTTAAGTATATCCTGTGAGTGCCAAATTTTCCAAACCTTCTTTCAACATTGTGGGTCCCAGATATCACAATTGGTCTTTCTGATTGCAACAATGGGTTTCTTTGTATTTGTTATCTTAAACTCACGAACAATTCGTAATTGACCACCGTGACTAGCTTGTTAACCATAACAACACAAGCAGGAGCCAGTAAAAGGTTATTTAGAAAACCTAACATATTCTGACACAAATAGCTGAATGTTGAAGGACAAACTCTCGACTCAAGCGAATCACATAAAGGCGATCGCTAACTATTGCCAAATCGAAACAAAATCCAACTTTTAACGATTTTCAAAGTCTTCATTTATTTAATCTTAATCTGTCTATCTCTTTTTCTCTTTATTCGCATGCTTATGGAAAAAGAAAAGTAAAATTGATCTTTTAGTATCGGTCTATATTTCTGAGATGAGGTATTATGTACACTATTTACATTATTCGGACTATTGTCCACATCTTTGTCGCCATATTTATTACAACGTTTCGGCCTTTCAGTATATTTCTATATTTCTTAGATGAGGTATTATGTATATTATTTACATTATTCGCAATATTGTCCTCATCTTTGTCGCCATATTTATTACAACGTAACAGCCTTTCAGTATCTGTCTATATTTCTTAGATGAGGTATTATGTACATTATTTACATTATTCGCAATATTGTCCTCATCTTTGTCGCCATATTTATTACAACGTTTCGGACTTTTAGTATCTTTCTATATTTCTGAGATGAAGTATTATGTACACTATTTACATTATTCGGACTATTGTCCACATCTTTGTCGCCATATTTATTACAACGTTTCGGCCTTTTAGTATCTATCTATATTTCTGAGATGAAGTATTATATAAAATATTTACATTATTCGGACTATTGTCCTCATCTTTGTCGCCATGTTTATTACAACGTTACGGCCTTTCAGTATCTATCTATATTTCTGAGATGAAGTATTATATAAAATATTTACTTTATTCGGACTATTGTCCACATATTTGTCACCATATTTATTACGTTTCGGCCTTTCAGTATATTTCAATATTTCTGTTTTAGAGTAGTTTTCACAGTGGAGGCTTGTATTTCACTAAGTCGGTCCTAAATTGTTCGACGTACAAAACGTTGAAATAATAGTTGTGGTGGTTGATACTTTAATGTCCGACATCGACTGACTCACCAACTCGCCTGAGCCCACTGGCGACCGCTACTACTTACTATATGTGGGAGAGTCTATTAACAATAGAATAGGTATGTACAGGTATAACATCCCCCCTAAAGCTTTACTCAGTAGGAGCAAAAAGTTTTATTTATTTATTTTTCATTTTATACAGAAAATATGATGAAAAAACATTTTTTTTTTTTTAGAAACATCGTAGCGTATTTCCTACGTTTTTTTATCCACTTTTAAATGATCAGTTGCCTTTCTTTTTTTCTTCTGGATCGGCGTACCTCAGGTAAAATTATTTGCAGGGGTTTGTTAGATCAAACGTATTGAAAATCACCTCCATCGGCGTTTTTTTTTTTCCTCGCGGGACCGCTGTCAACCACGTCTGAGAAACGTCGTCTGATCTCGTGAGTTTTTCCCCTTTCACCAAGTACATCATATAGCCAATCCGCTTTTCTATTTTTTTTTTATATATCTCCATAGTGTTATCAGAAACAACCTTCTGCTTTGAGCTTCTTTAAGGATGGACTCACAGTTTCTGTAGGTTCTTCTTGTTGACTTGTTCCCCAGTTTTTTTCGGTGTCGACTTCATTTTTACTTTCTGGAATGTTTTCTGTTGCTCTAATATTGTCATTTGTTGTTCCGTCTGGAACTTAAAAAATTCCTGGAATATATTTTTGCATTCCTTCATCTTTGCAGAAAGTTTACACAATGGTTAAATATTGTAGAGGGGAGTCCAAAACGAATTTGTAATTCGTGACCTATTTGAGCCAACTGTCATATCGAGAAAAAAAAATTCTTTTCTCAGTTGAGAATACGACTGATTTTTTTTTCCTTACTAAGTTGACGACTTGTCTTTCGAAAAAACTTCTCCAAGTTTTTTTTTTTTTTAAATGTGAATCCGAGATGTTGTCGCTGAAAATTTGACGAGAAAATTTTTTTTTTCTTCCTCCGAATTTCGTCACTAAATAATGTGGCGAGCGATTATTTTTTATCTTTCACTGTATGAATCCGAACCCGTCATACGCCACGTTTGTTATGGCCGGTGATTTTTTTTCTTCCGTATGAGTTTACGAATCCACGTCGTCAAGTGTTGTAGAGTAAACGAAAAGTTTTTTGTTTTTTTTTTTCCGTAAGAATCCAAAATACGTTCGTCGCCAAGTGTTGTATATGGCGAAACGAATTTTTTTTTTCATGTTAGTTGTCAGTTATCTCCTGTTAATTCCCCTCTCCAAACGTTTTAATAGATATGGCGACAAAGATGAGGACAAGAGTCCGAATAATTTAAATAGTATAAAATTGATCTCTCGTCATATATTTTTCTAAACGTAGCCTAAAGGTGGCACAGGTTCTGAACGCCCAGTGAGAATCGAATAATTCTTTTAGCAAGACAAGCTCGCTAAACATTACACCATGTCGAACAACAAATAAATATATATATAATATATATATATATATATATATATATATATATAAAAACACATATAGATATATGCATATTGTCAGCTGTCAATATGCATCACAACACCCTCGAGCGCTTAGCCTTGGAGGGGTAGAGTGGAGATCAGCATGTTTTAGAGGGAGAGAGTTTTCAATCTGTTATACCGAATCCTCTTCAAGAGGAGAGAACGAGATCTAAAAGGCAAGCCTATCTAACAGTGACCTAATCCGACAATCCTCATTCTTCTTCCATATGTGGCCTCCTTTGCAAATCACTCCTTGGGTCTTATGTGCCACTTCAGATTATCGCACGAAATTCATAACTGATTTAATTGGTTGTCGGATCCTCATATGTCGAAACCGACAGGTGAGTCCATACACACACACACACACACACACACACACACACACACACACACACACACACATATATATATATATATATATATATATATATATATATATATATATATATATATATACATATATATTTGATATGTACAGACTCGAGCAAGCCTAGCAACATATATATGGGGTTTCAAAGAAAAAAATACACAATAGCTCACAGCTTCGTTCAAATATCGAGTCGAAATTGGTTCAAGTTTTTAAGACTGTTTTGATTCCGATTAATGGAAATGTATTTGATTCGTGCATATAGTCAAATGATCGCAACATATCCAAGACTACATTAAGATTATATATATATATATATATATATATATATATATATATATATATATATATATATCAAGTATGTGGTGCAGTTCGATTTACATTACATGAATCATTCATACAAAAAACAGATATCAATTTACAGATATCTGTTTTTTGTATGAATGATTCATGTAATATATATATATATATATCCAATCGTTCTTGTCGCCAGTCGTCATTTTGGTCTGTTCCTTGTGATTCCTTTTCCTTTTTTACTATTGGTTGTGGTATATATAACGACGCTTCAAGGATCAATTGAAGACAGCCTTGACACGGGCCAACATCGACCCTGAGATCTAAAATAAAGTGCTGTATACCGTAGGACCATCCGCTGGGGACCAATCTTTCGAATCCAAACATCAACTTCAATAGGATCTGTGACATACTGTCTGGAAGACCTGACTAGTCGAGCCACGTCTTCTACACACACACACCTCTGTGTCTCCCGCTGACGACGTTCTTTTTTTTTTTTTGCCTTCACTGCAATCCCCTACACCGCCACCAGAGGGAGAAACGGAATAAGGAGAGAGGAGGACAATCCTGATGCTTTGGTGCGAGCGGATGCCGACTACTATATATATATATATATATATATATATATATATATATATATATATATGCATGTTTCATTAAAAACGACAGACAAGGTATTACGGTTAAGCTTTTTTTTTAAATTTTTCTTGTGTTCTGACAAGAGCTTTCTTTTCTGGGCAAAGAGTGTGTAAGAATTGTCCAATACGCACTGACAGAACAATCAAGGCCAATCGGCCAGATATTGTTATTAAAGACCACAAACAAAAACGGTGCCTCCTTATTGATATGGCAGTCCCTGCTGACTACAATGTATCTTTGAAGATATTCAAAAAGTTGTCAAAATACAAGGACCTTGAAATAGAAATCTCGAAAATGTGGCATATGGGAACATCAACAATCCCTGTTGTAGTTGGAGCCCTAGGAGTGGTTGGAAAAGATTGCAGTAGACTAATTGAAGGGATTCCTGGAAGTCCATGCCTCAAGGAGATACAAAAAATTGTTCTGACAAGTACAGCCCACACCTTACGAAGGGCTTTATCTATGTAATTTAATTTTTTTTTTTTTTTTTTGTCAGTGGAAAGTGTCATGACGCCATTTCTAACTTTAGGGTCCCTGGGCGGGACCTGGAAAGAAATGTGTAAACGCCAGAAATTTAAGAAAATAATAATAATAATAATAATAATAAGAAGAAGAAGAAAGAAGAAGAAGAAGAAAAGAAGAAGAAGAAAAAAGGAGAAGAAGAAGGTTCAGGGTCAGCGTAAATAATAATAATAATAATAATAATAGTAATAATAAAACAATATACTGAAAG
Source organism: Acanthosepion pharaonis (assembly GCA_903632075.3). Taxonomy (NCBI): domain Eukaryota; kingdom Metazoa; phylum Mollusca; class Cephalopoda; order Sepiida; family Sepiidae; genus Acanthosepion; species Acanthosepion pharaonis. The sequence continues at coordinate 2,197,858 of CAHIKZ030005498.1, forward strand.
CGGCAAAATACATAAAAAGACAGCAAAAACAAATGTGACCAGATACAGAAACAATGGCAAGATAAACCGCTTCATAGCCAATACTCTGCCCGTACGAAACAAGCTGATGTACACAAAACCCGTACCCATCAGTGGCTACGTAGTGCAGGGTTAAAAGCTGAAACGGAAGGTTTTATCCTGGCTGCACAGGACCAGTGCTTGTTAACTAGAAATTATCAAGAACACTTACTAAAATATAGTGTTCGTTAGGCCAAAATGCAGGTTCTGTGATAATTACCCAGAAACAATTAATCATCTTGTATCAGGTTGAACGATATTGGCCCCCACTGAATATAAAACCCGGCATCACAGATTGAGCCAATATCTGCACTGGAAAGTCTGCAACTTATACGGTAAGGAAACTGAAAGAAACTGGTATGAACACCACCCAGACCTGGTTACGGAGATAGGACCTGTTACAATTTTATGGGACTACACAATACACACTGACAGAACAATCAAAGCTAACCGCCCAGATATTGTTATTAAAGACCACATACAAAAAAAGGTGCCTCGTTATTGATATGGCAGTCCCTGCAGACTGCAATGTATCTTTGAAGATCTTCATAAAGCTATCAAAATACAAGGATCTTGAAAGCGAAATCTCAAAAATGTGGCATATGGGAACATTAACAATCTCTGTTGTAGTTGGAGCCCTCGGATTGGTTGGAAAAGGATTTCAGTAGACTAATTGAAGGGATCCCTGGAAGCCCATGCCTTAAAGAAATACAAAAATTGTTCTCACGAGTACAGCCCACACCTTACGAAGGGCTTTATCTATGTAAATTTTTTTTTTTTTTTCCAGTGGAAAATGTCATGATGTCATTTCTAACCTTTTATCCCTGGGCGGGACCCGGAAAAATGAGTACACATCAGAAATCAAAGGAAATAATAATAATAATAATAATAATAATAATAAGAAGAAGAAGAAGAAGAAGAAGAAGAAGAGGAAGAAGAAGAAGAAGAAGAAGAAGAAGAAGAAGAATATTAATAATAAAAAGAAAAGCAAAAATCAACGATAATCGCCCAGACACCGTGCTCAGAGACCACAAAATCAAAATGTGCCTTCTTATTGACACGGCAATCCCTGCAGACTATAATGTATCTCTGAAGACCAGGACCTTGAAAGCGAACTTTCAAGAATGTGGCTGATGACGTCATTAACAAGTTCAGTTGTAGTTGGAGCCTTCGGATTGATTGAAATATATTCCAATAGATTCATTGAAGTCTAGTCCAAGCCTTAAATAAATACAAAAAATTGTACTCAAAATAACGGCCCACACTTTACGAATGGCTTTATCTATGTAAAATATGTATAGTATAGACGTCTAGTTTTGTTTTTTTTTGTTTGTTTTTTAGGGGGTTTGTTGACAAAAAAAGGATCAGTGAAATATATCATGATTCTATTTCTGACCTTAGGTTTCTTGTTGGGACCCGGAATGAAATGGGTAAACAAGAGAAATCAAAGTAAATAATAATAATAATAATAATAATAAAAGATATGCAAGAAGCACAAAATCGAAACCATTGAGAGATGGTATTAGCACCAATCAGACACAGTTACCCAAATTAACGATTTAACTATCCTCTGGGACATGCCAATTCAGACTGACAGAGAAATAAATGATAACGGACTTGATATTATCATAAAAGACAAGAAATTCAGGAAGTGTATGATTATTGATATAACAGTAGCATCGGAGAGAAACACCTCCATGAAAAATATCGAGAAATTGGACAAATACAAGGACCTGGCGATCGATATTAACAGGATGTGGGGAATGAAGACTGAGACTGTACCGATAGTAATCAGATCACTGGGCCTCGTGAGAAAAGGAATGGCCAATTTTAGTAACAGTGTCCCAGCAAACATCAAAGTACAAGTTGCCCAGAAGATCGCCCTGTTAGGGACATCACATATATCAAAAAAGTGCTATCAATTAAATAACAAATCTCCTATAGGACCACAGGACCATAGTTTGGACCCGGTTCTACAACATACAACGCCGAAAACACAACATACACAAATAATAAAAATAATAATAATGACATATTGGCCCACTCTATCATGCCGAGTTTTATATTCACGGTGTTAGCACCCACT
>CAHIKZ030005498.1:2210000-2237500 GCA_903632075.3 Acanthosepion pharaonis
ATATATATATATACGAAACATTCATATATATGCGAAAAATACACACATATATATATATATATTTATATATATAAATATAAATAAAATATAAATGTTTATGTATATAAATATATATAAATGTTTATATATATATAAATATATATATATATATATATATATACATACGAAACATTTACATATATATATATATATAAAATATATATATATATATATATATATATATATATATATATATGGGTGAGTGTGTGTTGTTGCAATTAATATAAACCTATTGAAAGTGGAGATTTACACGCAGAGAGGATGCAGGATAAAAAGGGTTATGACAAATGCAGATGAATATTACAACAGTTGCCGCACATCGCCCAGCATATATGTCGACCTGGTGTAATCTACCGTGAATTGAGGTCTTAGTCGCGAACGCGCTAAAACATTTCCGGGCGCGTTTTCCGCTAGAGATTGTCCGGTGTCCCCCTGGACTCTCCCCCATGTAGATTCAAGCTCGCTGACATGATGACAGCGGTCGACATCCGAGAGTTGGTCGGTATATCCGATTGGCGAAACGAAGACGGGAAGCTGCTCTCCACTGTTCGATAGGGAGATGACCGAAGCGGACAGCATCAGAAGAAGGTCCCAGCGGCGGTGAGAGCGAGAGTCGGTTAGAGTGATCAAGAAATGGCCGGCCTGCTGTGTACTTTATGCCGACGTTAGATCGGGAAGCACTTCTACATCATATGACAAAAAGTAGTCAAAAAGTTTATGTTTTACCCACCAACAAAATGATAAAGAAAACAAAAAATACTAAAGAATACTAATGATGATCATGGACTCTCTTTCTCTCTCTCTTCTCTCTCTCTCTATATATATATATATATATATATATATATATATATATATATATATATATATGCTGTAGTATATACATATATATATATATATATATATGTAGTATATACATCTCGAATGTATATATATATATATGTGTGTGTGTGTGTGATGTGGCGGTGAGAAACAAGGAAAAATGGAAAATAGAAATGACGAGAAAGCAGTAGATTGCTAGATCAGATGAGAAACACAAAATATACGAAAACAATGAGATAGATATATATATAGATTTATTTAATTAAATATATAGACAGAAAATATGTGAGAAAAGATCGACATAGATAGATAGATAGATAGATGGATAGATAGATAGATAGATAGAAATAATGAAAAATGAAAAAGATAGAAATGATAGATAGATAGATAGATAGATTTAATAATATATATAGGCAGTAAATATATGCGAAATGATCGAGATAGATAATGAAAAACTGAAATAGATAGATAGATAGATAGATAGATAGATAGATAGATAGATAGATAGATAGATAGATAGAAACTTAATTCGATAGATAGATAAATAAATAGATAGATAAGGAAGATACTGAAATAGATAGATAGATAGATAGATAGATAGATAGATAGATAGATAGATAATGAAGAGACTGAAATAGATAGATAGATAGATAGATAGATAGATAGATAGATAATGAAGAGACTGAAATAGATAGATAGATAATGAAGAGACTGAAATAGATAGATAGATAGATAGATAGATAGATAGATAATGAAGAGACTGAAATAGATAGATAGATAGATAGATAGATAGATAGATAGATAGAGAAGATACTGAAATAGATAGATAGATAATGAAGAGACTGAAATACATAGATAGATAGATAGATTTAATAATATATATAGACAGTAAATATATGCGAAAAGATCGAGATAGATAGATAGATAGTCAAAGAATAAAACATTTTTATAAAACACATCACTAACAAAAGAAACTGGAAAATGGCAGGCCGCAAAAACCTAAGATCTTTCTCCATAGGTCTGTGTGTCCGTGAGTGGTCAAAATGCCAGTTAGTATGGTGGGTTTGTGTATTGGGTAGGGTGCTTCTGGGATTGGTGGTTTGCTTCTTGGGAAATGGAGGATCTCTAATGGAATGGAATTCTCCTCGTTGTCTGGACCTTCCACTCACCATTTTGGGACATTCACAGCCTACACAATAAATCCCGCCCCCACTACTGCTGACCCACTCGGCAGACACTCCGCCCTGAAAAACACGTACACTCGCTTCAACCATCGTATAAGGACAGATGTAGTCGATTAAAATCAAAATGAAATCAAAAAGATAGATCTGGAAAACCAGACAAACATTTAAATATCCACAGACAAAGGCACACATGAATATTATACACCCGAAAGATTGTGACGCGCCAAACGTAAAAGAAATCTAAACTGAACTCTATTGGATTCATGCATTAAACATTCTCTGATCTGTTTCACTTTGTTGTGTGAAACTTCCAGTACTACTTAAGGCATCTTTTTCTACGAGTCGTATATCTCCAGGACGTTGGTGATCGTGGATCTCCACAATTTCCTGTCATTTTTAGCTCTTAATAAATGTTGTCTTTTTGTTATTTCTTCTAAACCTTGGCCAATCATCTATTTAATGAAGCTCACTCGCTAGGTCATGTATTGTTTTCCTCTGTCCCTCTTGGCTTCAGTCTGTCTTGTGAGTGTCAAATTTTCTTATCCCTCTTTCCTCCATATGAGCTTGGGGATTAAAATGAGTCCATCATCTCTGTATAGGCTTATCTGTTTGGGATCTACTTTTATACTAAGGGTATCTAAAATATAAACACATACTAAATCAGCAACCTGGGCTGAATCATATTCACCCATAAGGACATCAAAATTGTCATTAATGCACTTAGTCCAGATGGAATTGTTAAGAGCTTGTCTCTTCATCCGTGATCTACACATAGTCCACACCGGGGTTGATAAGACAGACGATCGATATCTTCGTCTACGGAAATAAGCTATTCTTCATATAAGGTATTTTTGGATTTTATTGTTTATTAATTATTTGCTCTGTAATAATAAATACATTGAGCTCTTTTTGTGGATCAGTTTTAATATTTTAGATTAATAGGACCGACTTGAATTATATACCAACCGATTTGTTACCTTTACTATATATATATATATATATATATATATATATATGTGTGTGTGTGTGTGTGTGTGTGTGTGCGAGCATGTGCGGGTGTTTTATTAAATAACATGGACAAGTTCTGTCTTACACTTTTTTTTCATAAACCTTTCAAGCCAAGGATATTGATTCTACAAATGAGAGAAACATTAAAATAAAAAACAAATTGCGTATTTTTTTTTAAATCGAATTCATCCCAAGCAAGGCAATAAAGCCACTAAGACATAAGGGGTTACTGTATTAATATAACAGTATTAAAACATTTACCGAACTGAATGTCCGAGAAATTTCTTTTTGTCATATTTTCTATGAAATTTTTCGGATATTCAGGCCGATAAAAGTTGTTAATATTGTTTATTATAAACAGAGCATTTACTTAAATATTTGTGTCTATACAAATAACGTATAACAATAAAATATCTTTAAAAAATTGTCAGACTTTGCCATTTCATAATCTATCTATCTATCTATCTATCTATCTGTCTGTCTGTCTGTTTGTCTCAGTTTTGGTTTTATCTATGTATCTATCTATCTATCTATCTCTTCAGATCTATTTATCTATCTATCTCTAAACAGTAATTTGTTTTTGCTAACTAGACCCTTCCTCTGTAGCTAAATGCTATAGCAATAAGACTATACCATACGGTTCGTGTATGATACAGGTTCGATTCCTATCGGAAAACACATATTTTCACTGAGAATTCTATATTTGTAGATGAATATATATAAAATATTAAAAAATTAAAAGAACGTATACACACGCACATATATATACAGAGAGAGAAATTCTAATTCAATTATTTTTTTGTAATATATTTGTTATCGTTTTAAATTCATTTTCTACCTGTTTTCTTTTTCTCGGAAGTAAATGGACTGCTTCATTAGATCTACAGTAGACAATAAGTATTGAAATATTGCAACGTTTAGCTTTTAATTTGTGCCTTACTATTGCCACGTACAGGAAACTCGTCAAAGTTGCGTGAAAAAGGTAAGGAATACATATATATATGTATGTGTGTGTGTATGTGTGTGTGTGTGTGTGTGTGTGCGTGTGTGTTTCTGTATATATATGTATATATATTCCTCGTGTCAATCGTGAGGAGTATATATATATATATATATATATATATATATATATATATATAAAACAACAAGACTATTTATATATATATGACATATATATATATATACATAAAACAACAAGACTATTTATATATCTATATATATATAAAACAACAAGACTATATATATAGTGCTCTGTATATATAAAACGCATGTAAGTGTGTTAGACAGCATGAGTTATTCCACTGGGTGCTCTCTATATATAAAACAACAAGACTATTTATATATATATATATAACATATATATATATATATATATATATATATATATATATATATATATATATATACGTAAACAAGATATATATATATATATATATATATATATATATATATATATATATATATAACAACTTAAAAGAGACTGACCAATACAAGGTATGACCAAAATTCACGTTAGAAAAATAAAATAAATGAAAAAACAAATGAAAACTACAGACAGAAGTTCATTTTCTCCATCAAGACATTCATTTCTGTAGTTCACTGCTGCCACCAAGCAGAATATTTTTTCTCTCCTGATGATGGCCATGTTGGCCGAAACTAGTCAAGGAATCTAAATGAAATAATAATGAAAACGAAAGAATATTAATATACAACCTAGTGTGTCTGAAGATTTTAATTTTTAATATTTTTTACTGTTCATATATATGTATATATATATGTATATATATATATATATATATATATATATATATTTCCCCCCGCCCCTTTGACGCAACTCTGACGAGTTTCATTACTCCAAACTATTAAATAAACGGAGAGAACTAATCACGAAATGTAGACATACAAATAAATTCCATATTGCATAAGAATACAGGTGTATATATGTGGGGGTATATGTGTACGTATAGTGGCATCTATGTATGAACATGTAAATGTACACATGTATATATGTATGTATGAAGATATGTACGCATATAAGTGTGTTAGACAGCATGAGTTATTCCACTGGGTGCTCTGGTATTAACCACAATCTATAAATCTATAACTCAACTAATTTACATTAATCTTAACGGACTTAAGTTTAAATCGCCCATAGCTTAGTAGTACAAAAACTATTTACTGCAAATCGCAGCAAAACACACAGCGGGGCCGTTATAAGAAACACCACATATTAGGAACTGATATTAAACTACAAACAAAAATTACAAGGTTTATTTAAAGTTTTTATATATATATATATATATATATATATATATATATATATATATATATATATATATCAACAGATTTCGTTGAATAATTTTGACATTCTCTGTCTTCTTATTCTCTATAGGAATATTTCATATTCGCGGATAACATTTTTGTGTGATTATTGAAAGACGTGAGGAAGACGCTGTGCTGATTCATTTTTTTATTTTATTATCCGCGCACTTTCGACATAGCATAATGTCATCGTCAGGGTATTGTTATTTACGTAAGTGTTGTGATGTTCATAATTGCGAAAGACAACAATTGTTATGATCATCTGGAAATTAAATTTCGTATTTGCAGAGTCAGTAATGCTGTGTCATACTCACAAAACCCGCTTAAGGAGTGGTAACTATGTATTGGAAAGATTTTCCGACATGAGTAGTCGAAACCCAGACCGCTTCCCCCGAGATAAGACGCCTTGCGCCACCACCAATCACTAACACAAACCCACTCTCATTAACAAGGCGCCTACTAGAAGAGGACTGACTTTGCAAATAAATTTAGAAGAATGCTCCGAGACAAGGACTTAGCGGCTGATGATAGTCGTGTGAAGAACGGTTTGTAATACACTATTCAGATGTTGAGGTAATTTTTTGCTGTAAGAAATACATATGCTCTGTTAAAACAAAATAAAACGAGCTCTCCGTGGATCAGTTTTAATAATTAATATTACAACGGACCTGATTACCTGTACTATTCATATATATATATATATATATATATATATATATATATATATATATATATATATATATATATATGTGTGTGTGTGTGTGTGTGTGTGTGTGTATGAAAAATTATAATATATATATATATATATTATATTTTTTTCACATAGACAAAAATAGTTTACTCACTACAAAGATGCAATCTTGTTTCGGCGCATTTAGTCGAGGTGCACCTAAATGCACCGAAACAAAGTTTCATCTTTGTAGTGAGTAAACTGTTTTCATCTATATAAAAAATTATAATAAATAATTACTGCTTTACGCTCGGTATTGATCCTCTTTTGGATTAATGCTGTGAACATTAGAATTTTATATTACTTTCGTTCTCATTATATTCATATATATATATATATATATATATATATATATATATATATATATATATATATATAAAGGCAAAAGAAAACCCAACTGACGCGTTTTGTCCACTGAGGGACTGTATCAAGACTAATGCGAACAATTTATTTTTAAAAAGTATTTATATACAATAGCAAAAATGCTATTGATTTTTTAAAAATATTTAAGTAGGTTAGCTGAAAAGTCAGACAAATTCCGAAGGAAAGGAAGTGACACAATTCAATATGTATTTTTGAAGCACATATTAATATGATTTTTACCATATTTTATATATATATATATATATATATATATATATATATATATTTTAATTTTAATTCAATCTATATACATTATATATATATATATATATATATATATATATATATATATATATCAATACAGAGTAGAGCAAATACAATTATTTATTTGAAAATTATAACATAATTATCTTATAAACCCTTTATTCTACATTCAACATCATCACTTGATAAGACACCAGAAGTGTTGAAACAAAATGGCTGTTTTTGTCGTGATTTTTATTGATTTTATACAATTTTTATGTTATATAATTTATATAATAATATATATATATATATATATATATATATATATATTCTGCTTATAAACGTTAGTGATATTTTTTAATTGTTTTCTACAAATGAAAATGAAACGCTTTGCCTAAGTTGAACTTTGGTCTTTATTCATATTGTCCTTTTACGGCTATCCTCATTCTGATGATTTACAAGCACACGCACACAGTCGTACGCACACCCACACATATATTTATATATAACAGACAATTAATGTCTATTATGTTTGATCATGAGCAGCTCTAAAGTTTGTACGGTTGCTTTAATTTCGGGTTAAAGAAAGAAAAAAATGAATATTTCTTTATTAAGCTGTTCCTCGATCTAAGCTTTCGGCTCATATATGCCACCTTCCGAATGCTTATATGAACATTTAAACAAAGATCTTCACCATCGAAGGTGATTTCTTGTTATGTTTACATAGAAGATTGCTATGGGACGATAACGGTCGCAGAATAGCAGACGTGGGTCTTAAATTCTTGATGCGATTCTATGACAACGTACCACGTGAGAGAACGGAATATTAACAACAGAACCATATGCTTAGATGCAGCGCAATGTGTTGTGACTAGTTTGAAATGCAATTTTGTTGAGGGCAGGTTGCTTTGTTTTAATGTAGATGGCCTCCAATATCTGAAGGTTCTTTTTACTGTGTGTATTTCTGAGTATTGTTGTGTTATCAACTAATATTTGTCTAATATTATGTATATAGCTATGTTTAATAGAACTAAGATCAGCAAGGTGACAGCTGATTCTACGGGAGAGGGTAGTTGTAGTATAACCAATATATGTAGAAGGTTTATTATTAGTATCAGAAATACAATCTCAGAACAGGCATGTAAATTGATACACTACATTGTTTTATTTTGTTTTTTTGTAAAGGATTTAGTTGTGTGGTTGTCGGGTTATTAGAGACGATGAAGTTAATTGTTTTAAATTATTTATAATATATGATGACCTTAACTTGTTTATTATTATTATTAATGGGTTTAACATTTCTACCTATTATGTTTTTGAATGTTTTTTCATCGTGTTTGTAATTATTAGGCATTTGGTTACAATAGGATAAGTTAATAGTGTTAATATCTATAGGGACGTTACATTATTATTATTTAATTGTATCAGTTTCGTTAGATGTATTACTAAGTTTATTGACATACATTTTAATTTGTTGGTCAATGACGGAAGTAGGAAATACACCATTAAACAAACAAAGAAAGGCCCAGATAGATAGTGTATGTGTGTGTGAAGAAGTGTAGGGTTGTCTGACGACGCAGGCGGTAGATCTGAAAAGCGTCAAGAGCACCCCTACCCGCTCCCCGTTGAAAGGAATATCGCTACACGTAAAAAACCACAGTCCTGACACTAAATAGAATTAAAATTGCGTATGCATATAAGCGCGAACGCACGGATGTGTATCTGCGACTGGCCTCGGATTGCACATATGTGTGCGTTTGCGTGAACTAAAAATGCGTACACCTCGATGTGTGTGTCTCTATGTGTATGAGAGGGTCTTCCAGAATAAACACAGAAGTAAATTCCCCACTCCCATCAGCGAACATAGTCAAACAAGCATAAATAGATCCACTTTTTAAAAAAATAAACCAGTTTGTCTGATGATCGCAAAAACGTGAAACCCAGGATCACAAACTCATATCCATACAACTGAATATCTCTCTCTCTCTCTCTCTCTATATATATATATATATATATATATATATATATATAGATAGATAGATAGATAGATAGATAGATAGATAGATAGATAGATAGAGTTGGATTGATGTGAATTTGTGACCCTGAGTTTCACACTATTTGCGATCGTCAAATAATAATATATAATAGATACATAATGTATATAAAAATTGCATATATATATATATATATATATATATATATATATATATATCTCACACACATACATATATATATATAAAAATGTATGTATATAAATATCAAATATATATATATATATATATTGATATTAATATATACACATTTTATATAATATGCACGGTACTTATTGGAAAGCGCTCAATATCAGTGACAGAGCTAACATAGTTGGATTGATGTGAGTTCGTGACCCTGGGATTCACGCTCTTTGCGATCGTAAGACACACACACACACACACACACACACACACACACATATATATATATATATATATATATATATATATATATATATGAAAAGTGTGTGTATATAAATATATCTGACGATCGCAAAAGCGTGAAACCTAGGGTCACAAACTCACATCAATCCATCCAAATAGATCTATATATATATATATATATATATATATATATATATATATATATATATAGGTATATGTATGTGTGTATGTGGGTACACGCCTATGTGTATGTATATACATGTATATGTTATTGTGTGTATTCGCATGTGTTTTGAACATAGAAATATAGGTCCTTTTTGGATTAGATAATCGTTATATTTATCTTCATATATTTATATTTGATTTGTAACCTGTAGTCGATATTAAATTTGTCAAATTTTCTCAATTACACTTCTTCTTTCCCTCCCTCTTATTCTAACATTAGATTGTCTATGGTGTGTGTATGTCACCACGAAATGTATCTTTATGCATTAGACATCCGTCAACATTCATTTTTTTTCTCTTAATTAAACCCCTTCCACGCATCTCTCCTAAAATTCTCTCTGTTAAGGTTTAATCTCCCTCCTCCTCATCTTTACACTCTCTCTAAATTCTGTTTTTATTTCCGGAGTGGGGTTTTTTCTGTTTTCTTTTTGAATTTGTAGGTCTGATGAATTGGATCGTATTTTCGATTCCAATGGAATAAATTATGATCATGGAATATTAGTGTTTAAGCCTTCTAATATATATATATATATATATATATATATATATATATATAGAGAGAGAGAGAGGGAGGGAGGGAGAGAGATAGATAGATAGTCTTACAAGCAAATTACTGTCACAAGCTGTTTATCGTCAAAATGTATTACCTTAGGCACACACGCAGACAAAGATTTTTATCGCTGCACATCAGCGTACATACGAGTTATATAGTTATAGGTATATGGCTATAGATACGCTTGTATACTTTTTGACACCTTTGAAGTCTACAAGAGCAATTTCCCGCGATATTGGTTTTCAAATACGAGACAAAATTAATTTACAGAATTACATAAAAAAATAAATATACATAAACGCAAACAGGAAATTATCATGGTTGCTTTTTTTTTTTTTTTTAAATCAGCAAATGGCGTCACTTCTGGTTAATTAAACCACATCCGAACAGGCGTCAAAAAATATCCACAGATCAGTGAAGAATATTTGCCCAGTTGAAGATTTCTGTCGGGGGCGACTGGCTCCATCCCAAGCCTTATACATTAATATTATTGATAGCGTCTTCGTTTATTTAAATTTCAGGATTTTTCATTACTTTTCTCTCAATTTCTGCGAGAAGATGCAATCATCTTTCTCTGTTAGGATTTTTTATTCTGTCCCAATGAACTGTCCAAACTCTCCTGGCGCTTATACAATTATCCGTCGCACTACGCAAAAGTACATGATCTTGTGTCAAACTTAATTTGTCCAAAAACTTCTATTCTCTTAACATTACAAGACGCTACCTTAGGCGATGTTTATGCTTGCTTTCACGTACGATTGTAATTGTTTGAAAACCGAACAAAAACTCGATATCCTTTATTCGACCGACACCACACAAGTGTCTATCACTAAAAGGCCTCAGCGATGTTAATGCATAATACTTCTGTTCCTTTTCTTTCTTCATTTTTCTCGCCAAACATATTTATTTCTACTGATGTATATTTGTGTGTGTATTTGTATGGGGCGTGTAAAATTTCAGATATATCTAAAAAAATATATATCTGTAAATGAACAATATCAATAAAGATAAAAGAAAAACCTAAATTCGCCGACGAGTTTTGTCATACATAGAAGTAAATTCAAATCCAACATTGATCTAAAGAATGTCACACTTATTAAAAGAGAAAGTCACTTATTTAGGCGGAATATTCTAGAGAGTGCTACTATTGAATCTTACCAAAATATAAATCTGAGTCTCGGATTTTTTTTAAAAATATTTCCGTTCCCGAAAGAATTACTGCCCCACCCCCATGCCAAAATATGTGATTATAAAAATGTTAAAAAATTAAAAGAAAATAGTTAAATACATTACCTTGAATTATTTAAAATAGATAATACATAATTTAATCCCAGACTGAAATAATGTAAATATTAATTACATCATAAAAAAATATCATCACGTTATATAGGAATAAAGTGTCGCTGCCGACACTTGAGTTTGAACCTAGATCGCCAGGTGATCCCATTATCAAATTAAGTAGATCACGTGACCATAGAGGAAGTCGCCATTTCTATCCTATCCTCTATTACTTTTTGTATCGCTATTTCTGTTCTATCCTCTATTACTATATGGATCGCTATTCTCTACTCTATTCACTATACTATTTCTCTATACGGAACACAATATGGATTACTATTATTATTATTTTTATCATTTTCGAACAAGTACTTTTTAGTGTGAGTGTTATTCGAAAGCGTCTGACAGTATTGTTCAACGGCGTATTAGAGTTGTATCTGCGATTACAAAGTCTCTAATGCAACGAGTATTACAAAAGTGACAACGAATATTTTGTTGGCATCACAAAACATCATTGATAACATTTACTTGTTTTATTAGACACTACATTACATCAGTTAGGAGTCTTGATTTACTTTCACTTTCAGTTAGCTTGATGCATGTTTAGGAGCGTTCTTCAATTTAAAATATTTTGAAAAAACTAACGACATTTTTACTTTAGTTTATAAATAAGTGTTGCAGAATGAAATCCCTTGATAAAAACTATAATTTCCGTTTTTCTTGTTTTTTCTATTTACAGAATTTGGAGCTAATGTCTGTAATTTTCATCAGAACAAAATTAATTTAAATACGCTGACATTTATTGAACATTTCGTTTAATGAATTCCAATACTCTAGCGAAACGTTTCTCAACCTTTTTACATTTGTATAACCCTTAAAATAAATTACATATCTCAAGGAACACCCTGCGCAAAAACAAAATTATATACCATATCTTTCTTGTTTTATTTTCATCGTTGTTTACGTGGTAAATATTATAGTATATATTTTTGTATAACTTGTTTAAAGAAAAATTAACTCCTCTTTGTCAAAATTTTCGGTAATGCTAAATAAAATTCATACTGTTCGTTTATAATACTACATCAGGGAGTTTTCATTCACACCAAAAAATTCTAAACACAAACGTAAAACTTAAAATAAGTAACCAATATCATATACCTATAATTTAAATGTAAACAGAAGGAAAACAAATAATTGCTGGACCAATTTTTGGGGTTTTTTTATACTTTAGTCGCAATGTTGAAAAGACAAAATGTAAATCATGGCAAAATGTTATGTGAACCAATAAATGGGCTAATAAAATGTTACTTTCAGAGCCATTTGATAAAGTTCACGCGGAATCATTGGGGACCTTTTGAGGAACGTTAGGTTTCCTGCTCTAGCGACTTCAATGAACGTCTTGTTTATTGAAGTATGTTTCAGTTTATGTGATTAATATTTAATTAAGTATTAAAACATGTTACTGTATATGTATTCAAGTTTAAAAATCCATCAACATCTTCTATTGCTATTAAATTTGTAAAACTTATCTATAAAAATAATCCATATAAATGTATAAAAATGATACAGCTATTTACTATGGACCAACTACTAAAAGTCTTTTCTAAACATCTTATGTACTGATGTGGTAAATATTTTTAACAATATATGCATATTATTTGAAACGCACCTTTTGAGTCGGACAATCTTGGAAAGGTGGGGATAATGGCATTTTGACGTATGGCAAAAAGGGTGTAGTGTGCAAAAAAAGCTTGAGAGCGACTGTTGACGTCTTTGTCGTAAACTGACTTATAGTATAAGTCGATTTACGTCAGTGTCGTTAATATGTCTACCGATTTTACAAGAACATATGGTATCAAAAATGTCCTTCAAATACAATCATCTTCATGTGAATAATAGTTTCGTTTTTTCGCTGTTTTATTAACAAATACTTGACAAGTAGACAAAATATAAAGGGACATCAAAATCATTATTTATTTCCTCGCTATGTATTAAATAGAAGGATGGATTAGAATCTCTAATCGTGGTTTGATATTGGTCGAAGAACAACTGTGAATTTTATAACCGCATATGGTCCTGGGGCTTAATCACGGGTTAGCAAGTCATAGCATCCGGAAGTTACCCTGCTAGATTTTCAGTAAAAATACCGGCAATAGAATTTCAGATTTCAATTGCAGAATTTAGTAAACTTGATATGTTATATTATATGCAACAGCGTAATGCAAAACACACTTTCTTTCTTTCTTTCTTTCTTTCTTTCGTCCTTTTAGCTGTCAGATGTTTGTGCATATCTCTTTTGTTGGTAGTACTCAATCTTTCTATTTCTGCACATTATTCGTTCAGCCATTCTTCTTTAGCTTGCCTGCATTTGGTCCTTATTTCATTGTATAATTTTCTATATTCCGTTCCGTATCTTGGCATAGTTTCCTCTCTTTTTTCCATCATGTCGAAAATCTCATCAGTCATCCATTCGTTACTCGTCCTTTGTCCTGTCTCCTTTGGACTGATGTCGTTTGCTGATGTCGCTAAAGCATCTCTTAGTGCGTCCTATTTCGAGTTTCCATTGTGTAGCTCGTAACTTCTTTTCACATTGTCTATGTATTTTTCTTTTAGGTTAGGATCGCTGAGGAGTTTGTTGCATTGCAGTTTTGGTTCTGCGTTAGGGCATCTTCAATTTCTGCAGTTTCACTCTTAGCAAAACAGACAACATAGTGAAAAATAGGGCAGGTCGATTTTGGAAGCATGGAATTGATTAAATTTGAAAGTTAGTGTTTGAAATGATAAATAATCAACATATTTTTTTTTTCAAAATCGTTACCGTCTATTAAAGAAATGAATTTAAAGATTAAATCTAGGTTCAAAATTGTCGCGTTGAAATTTAATTCTGGTGATCAGTGAAAGACTTATAGCACAGCCTTACAAAATTTATAATTTACTGAAGCTTTACAAATTGTATAGGAACAAGATACATGATACAGACACATTATTACTACATTAATGTGCGTTTAAATAAGATCTTTATTTATTGCAAACGGGAAATTATACTGAAAAATGTAATTATATTATGATGTAATGTTTTACTGTGCAGTAGTTTTCGTCTGATTTCCAATAAAGTTATTCTGTCTTGTATTTTGTTCCCAACAGTATTATAGTCTTATATACACTTTTAAAATATTAAATATGATCTAACAAATAACCTAACAAATTTTATTCATTGAGTCGCCATTATTATTTTTTTTTTTTTTTTTGCAATTCTTACATTTTTTTATACACATATTTTACTTAACGAATACAATAAAAAAAACTGCATATTTGGCTCGTGCTGATTTAAAAATTGTTTTGAATATATATTCCATTCAAGGTGTCTAATACAAAACATGAACTTTATTTGGGTTTATTCGTGAAATAGTAAAATTTTGAAGTCAGTTTGTAAGTAAATATCTGCGGAAATTATGTATTCCCTTACATTTTCTCAAATGGTATTTAAAAGTAGATGCTCAAAAACGTGTAAAATCTGTGAATCTAATTTTTACTACCAGTTTTTATCCCATCAAACTCCAGCTTTCACATCGTGTGCAAACTCGATTTTCTCGAAAGATAAAAAAATCAACCAGCTCTATTGAACATATGCCATGGAAATAGCGATATAATATTTTTACACACTTTTTGCTTATTGAATACATTTAAAAAAAAAACTGCATATTTTACTTGTGGTGATTCATAATTAAAAGTTTGGCTTGAATATATTTTCCATTCAATCTATCTAATACAAAAAAGATATTAAGTTTATTCGGATTTATTCTTGGAATAGAAAAATTTTAGTCTCAGTTTGTAAGCAAAAACCTGCGGGAATTAGCTATTTCTGTACATTTTTTCAGACGGACTTTCAAACTAAATGCTCAAAAATTGGTAAAAGCCATGAATCTAATCCTTGGTGTCAGCACTTATCACATCAGACCCCAGCTTTCACACTTTTATTTTCTAATAAAAGTAAAAATTCAACCTTCCCTGCTGGATAATAGATGAGACCTAATCATTATAATTTGAAATCTCAAAACAAATAGAGTATTGTCAAATGCCACCGAATATATATATATATATATATATATAAATATGTTGTTAGTGATTCAAAAAAACGACTCATAAAGCAATCGCTATCCTTGACTTAAAATAAGAGGGTGCCTTTAAAACTTTGTTTTTGATGTTGTAATGTGGATTTATCTCACACTGAAAAATTTTATTATACTTTGTTTAAACATTAAATTTCACGAAAAGAACTAAAACAAAATGGTCTCGACCAGCTTTAAAAAGGTCTTCAGGAAAAACCGAATGAAAAAAAAGAATGTTAACCACAAATATTTTCAAACCCAATTAGTTTTTCGGAATCAGAATCAACGTTGAAGTTTATTCTCGAGCGAATGAGCCAATTCTGTTTGTGTGTGCCATGCAGATTTAAATTTTTCTTTGCAACTATCGATTTTTCAATGAAGAGTTCTTCGTGAAGGGTCATAAACAATTAAGGTTTGTCCAGCTAGTAGTTATCTGGGTATAAAATGGCCGCAAACTCTTTTAATGTTTTGAAAAAAGTGAATTATTTCCACTATCGATGGATGGGTTTCAAAGTTTTCTTGGCTTTGTTCCTGTCAGCATGCGTGTATATTTTGGTGCGTATATTTCCCGTGCATTCGAGGAATTCACAAACTTATTTGTAACCTCCCTTTTGTAGATAGATATATATGCAGAACTGAAAACAGTGAGGGCATATGCGACAGTCGCAAAATGATTACTATCTTACACGGACTTTATTTCTTTAAATCTAAGTAATATTCGCCATGTATCATGTTTTTTGAAGAAGCTACCACTTAAGAATTGTTTCAATATAACGTCTGTCTTCTTTAAGCTGTCCTGGGTGTGATGTTAAACTACATTCGCGACCTGGGTAAGACGATAAACTACGTCCAACAGCAAGGCCTCTGATCAGGAGGTTTTGAGGAGCGTGGAACAACCTCTTAATTCCTGGTGTTCCCAGGTCCACCCTGACCCGGGGTGGTAGAACCAGTTAGGGTTCCAGCCATTGAGGTTGATATGCCAAAACAAACCAAAACACATAAAAACCATTAAAAACCCAGCGTAAAACAAACCAAACCAAAAGCCATAAAAACTTGTCGGCATTAAATAACCCATTGAGGTTGATATGCCGTAAAACAAACCAAACGAAACCAGCAATAAAAACATTATCGGCATTAAATAACCCATTCAGGTTGATATGCCGTAAAACAAACCAAACCAAACCAGCAATAAAAATCTTGTCGGCATTAAAATAACCCATTGAGGTTGATATGCCGTAAAACAAACAAAATCTTCTTTAAGTTATATTTAAATAATTTTTTTCAAGTATAAAAGTATATAATTGATAAAGTTCTCACGGAATCCTTGGGGGCCTTTTACTGAACCTTATGGTTCCGGGGAACCCCGGTTGAGAAATCCTTCTCTAGTTATTCGATTGTACGACTTGTTTATTGAAGTATATTTCAGTTTATGTAATTAGTAATTAGTTAAGAATTAAAACAAGTTACTGTATATATATTCAAGTTTAAAAATCCATCAACATCTTCTATTGCTATTAAATTTGTAAAAATTCGCTATAAAAATAATCCATGCAGGAATATGTAATGTTATACTTTGTACCAACGCTGCTTTTCTACGATTTATTAATGATATAGTAATTGTGGTACAAAGCCGAAAAAGGTGGTGAGCCTGTTCAAAGTTTGTCATTATTAGCTATCTTATGCCTCGTTAATTGGATTCACGGCCCATTCATTCGTTAAAATATACTAATTTATCCGTCATCATTCGCACTTTCATACACCAAAATACCTCCCACGCAAAGGGCGCCTACTAGTAAAATAACACACCCTGAATTAAAAATCCCAATCTGTACAGCATGCCGGGTAAGATGATAAAAAACGTCCAACAGCAAGGCGTCTGATCAGTAAGTTTTGAGGAGCGTGGAAGCACTTCTTAATTGCTGTTGTTCCCATGTCCACTCTGACCCGGTGTAATAGCTCCTGCTAGAGTCACAGCTATGGGCAAATAGTTAACACCCAAACTTAGGTCAAACTACTATGAAAGTGTAAAAATAGGTTTTAATACCAGAAATGCTTTATAAAATATTATTAGCAGTAATAATTTTTGAAGGAAAAAATTATTACCAGCAATACTTAAAGAAAACATTACCAACTATACATTTAAAAAAAAAAAAAAAATTACCAGCAATAAAAATTGCCGGCATTAAATAATTCAATAATTTAGAGGTTGACATGCCGTAAAACAAAACAAACGAAACCAAACCAATATGTACAACTGTATATATATATATATATATATATATATATATATATATATATATATGAAAAATCTCTCAGAGTTAACCTGTAGAAAACGACAATATTTATAAAGGTAAAAGACAATAGGAAAACTGTAATATTAGCCGACGTGTTTCATCCAATATGGACTTTTCATGGCAAAAACGGAATTTATTGAAACAAATAACTATTAACAACAAAGCAAAATGTCCTTAGCAACTAGAAGAATTTACAAAACGCTATTGTCTTCTATTGTCAACTAAAAATTACGTCAAGTACTGTCACGTGTGGAAATATTTTTTTTATTGTTGTTGATGGATTCAACAATTTTCTTTTGATTTCTTGATAGAGTTGTTTACGTTTGCTTGTGAGAGTAATAATTTGTAAGGAAAGATGATATAGGGAAAAAACCTGTGTGTAGATTAATATGTGGATAATATTCAATGGCGGCACTCTCGAGGATTTTCGTTCTGAGTGAATTATTTTCTTTTTTATGAGTGAAGAATTTTAAAAATTAAATTTCGATTGAATTTATTTCGATGTATGACTAGTTCATTAGTTAAATTGTTTTCGTGAGGTCTCTTTTGTGCTCATAGGTGCTCATTCAACGTTGGACACAGACATCTCTCTCAACGTGATGCTTGCGACCACCCCACAAAATAGAGAAGAGCAAGCGCTAGATCGCCTTCTTATGTTCCTTACAGTGCGGAAGTACGACCAACTAGTAAAGGATGAGAGGAAAGACACGCCTCATCCCTCACCTTTAAGGACAACCGCCTTCGATGCAAAATCTCGACCGACGCGCCGACCTTTGCCTGTACTTCAGACCAATTTTTCTTCAGCTGGAGTCCGGGCTCGAACCATACTCCGAGAAAGCGGACAGGGCAGTTCGTACAACCAAAGGGCCCCGGAAGGTCGACGATTTTACAGGCACCTAACCACAAGCTGGAAGACTTGTTGCGGTTAATATTCTCCCTCGTCACCTTTTCGTACCGTTCAAGGGCCTACAACACCACCTCAATGTGGGACGACACGAAAGTGGGATCGTCATCAGCGTACGCGGAAACCCTGGTTCGAGCTCTACCAGGGACAACGATTCTACATTAGGCCAGACTGCACGCCCTGTCCTTCAGCCGGCGAAGTAGAGGCTCCGATGTCAAGAGCAACAGTGGATAGCCCTGACGAACCGACCGAGACACATCAAAAGCACGCGGCAGCTTTCAGATCACCACAGCACTGGGGGATTGATACAGCAGGCTAATCTACCAATAGAGGTCGGTTTCGAATACAGCCGTGATGCAGGACAGCAGCCACGTAGTGATTATCGACGATTATCAAATGCCTTGGACTTATCCAAATTTATCACCGCGGCTTGCTCGTCGTCTTTTACACCGTCTAGAATCAGACGCAGGTTGATCTGAATTGTTCGACCCTTCATAGAATAAATTTGCTCGAGTCCCAACAGAATCAGGGCAACTGACTGCAAACGCTCCGACGGGATCTTGGCCACAATCTTAAATTCTGTATTTGGCAGAGTTATGGGCCTGTAGTTATCTAAACCCCGCCCAACAACCTTGTCCCTATTAATAGCGTGATCACACTCCTGGAAATCCGGTCAGGAATGGACCCCTGGCGGAACCAGTTGTTGAACACGTCAGTCAAAATCGGAACAATGATGTGCGACAGCGTCAAGTACAATTCATATGGTAAACCATCAAGTCCAGGAGATTTGCCTTTGCCGACCTTCTTCAATGCCGCGTAAGCTTCGCTCTCCGTGATCTTAAACTCGCAGCCAGCTACTTCAGTCAGCGAAAGCCGAGGAAAGTCAGCTAAATAGCAGCAAACTTTTCGTCATAGAGACCAGGCTCCTTGGAAAACCGACTCTTGAAATGCCGCCGAAATGCCTCGCACATGCCATCGGCCAACGTCAGAGTATGCCCCTCCGAGGTATCAACCTCCAGAATATAACGATGGGAATCTCGACGGATCTTTCCCTTGTGCAGTTCTGCACCCATATTCACGGATTCGCCAGATATCTTATTTAACTTAAGCCTGACTCCCTGACCCTGTTAGTGCTCACTAGCTGCGCGCCGCAGGACTTCCCTAGCTAGGTCTATTTCTAGGGGAAACCTCCCATGCCACCACCCGGGAAAGACTATCTTTAAGAGGCTTCACCTTGTTAGTCTTATCTAGTGTGAGCCGCTGGTTAAATTCGGTGGTAAAGAACGTAATCCTATCCTTAAGCCTCACCAAACACCCATTACTGATAACCGCCCCCACCTGCTGCATGACACTAATTAGCTTTTGTCCAATAAGGATAGATTGAACTTCTAGTAGCCAGCCATTCTAGGCCATAGTCTAACGCCGACCGGACACAGACGAGTCTATGGTCCTAGCCAGAAAAAGAACAAAAAGAAACAGTTCCCAAATGCAGAGAAAATTTGTAAAGTGGACAGACGGCAAACATTACACTCGGAAGAGGACACTCTTGGATTCACATTTAATATTGCCTCCGTTGCTGCAGAAAGTCGGTGCAGGACTCCACAGCTTCCCCAAAACCCCAGATGTGATAACGTGCGTAAAGGAGACTGGATGTTAACTGAAAGTGTGGTCCTACCTGTTAGAGAGGAAGAACGCCTTTCCGGATTTACGCATAGCCCAAATGGGAACACCGTAATTTTAAATAAAAATCTCTTGAGATCTTGTACAGATAGAGGGAGAGAGTCCTAGTAATACTCAATCACTTTCTATATAGGGTTTTAAAACTAACTTATCCTAGATGAACGTATGACGTCGGAGATGGGCATGGGAAGCCTAGGACTATCCGTCGACGTTCTCACCCCAGCAGATTTCTGCCCATTATGTGGATAGTGTATTTTCTGTTTTTCTCTTTTTCAGATTTAAATCATGTCTCTCTGAAATATCGAGGTAAGGCGGCCTACCTGCTTTGTGGCCTCTTGTAGTTAGGTGTGGATGTCGCCGTGATCCAGGAGACGCACTTTGTAACTTTGTTGCTTGTGTTTTGTCTAACGGCTTTGTTGTCTTTTCACCATACGGGCGCCGACTGCCTGGTGAAGCGTGCTCTGAATGCGAGGCTGGACCTTTTCCACGTCGATGCCGAGGGCCGGGTGATCGTGGCCAATATTGCCCTGAAAAGGGGTTCGTTCCGGATGGTTGTGATTTATGCACCCAACGATCGGGAGCGCGTCTCAGTTTTCTGGTCGATTCGTTGCGCCTAGTCTTAGCGGGGTACTGGAATGCCGCCCTAGACCCTAATGAATCCGTGGAAGACCATGCCTTAAAGAAATACAAAAATTGTACTCACAACTACAGCCTAGACCTTACGTAGGCCTTTATCTATGTAAAATATATGTGATTTTTATTTTCAAGTCTGGTCAATGGAAAATATCATGATGCCGTTTCTGAGCTTAGGTCTCTGCTTGGGACCCGGAAAGAAATGAGTATGCACCAGGAAACAAAGGAAATAATAATAATAATAATAATAATAAACAGAAGAAGTCATACGAGAAAGTGCTGAAAAGTTCGTGACCTGATGAACTGACAAATATTTGACCAAATATTTTTGGAAGGAAGGGGCGGGAGCGAGCTTCGTGGTTTGGATGAGGATTTTCAGCACCCACTTTCGTAATAGCAAAGGTGAAGCGGTGAATACGGGAAGAAAGAGAGAAGTGAAGGAAAGAGAGAAAAGGAGAAGGGGAAAAAGGAGAAGGGAAGGAAAGAGAGTGAACAAAAAAAAAGGAAAAGAAAGGAAAAAGAAACATGTTCTTGAATGGCGGCAGCGGCGGTGTCGGTGGTGAGGGATTTATGTTATGATTTCCGCTGTTCTCTGACATTCAGATAGCGTTTGATTTATCGATTTTTCTTCGCACAGGAAATCGATTGATGTGTCGAAACACAGAATTATCGAAGGTAGCAAAAGTTTGACTGCAAGATTAGAGTTAAGTCGCGAAGAGTCTTTCAATGCCAGCCTTTCGTTGCCTCCGTTTCACAAAAAGGAGAAAGAAGGTCGGCATCAAAAAACGGAAAGACGTAGTCCGAGATTTGCCACGGGACGCGGTTATCTTTTGGTCAGAACATTGGAGTATGGGAGGTTATGTAAATGTCTCTATGCGCAAGCGTGCATATACGATGCAAGATTTGTTCATATATCGTAATATAATAAGAATAATGATGATGATGATGATAATAATAGTAATAATAATAATAACAAACATTATTATTATTAATTAGATCGGTTCATATATGTTAATATAATAATAATAATAATTATTATTATTATTATTATTAAATTGGTTCATGTTTCTTAATAGAGTAATAATAATAAAAATTATTACTATTATTATTAAATTGGTACAAATATCTTAATATAATAATAATAATAATTATTATTATTATTAAATTGGTTCATATATCTTAATATAATAATAATAATAATAATAATAATAATAATAATATTTATTATTTTATTATTATTATTAAATTGGTTCATATATCTTAATAGAGTAATAATAATAATAGTTATTACTATTATTATTAAATTGGTTCATATATCGTAACAGAATAATAATAATAATATTATTAATAATAATAATTATAATAATAATAATTATTATTATTATAATTAGATTCGTTCATATATCTTAATAGAATAATAATAATAATAATAATAATAATGATAATAATAATTGATATTATTATTATTATCACAATTATATTGGTTCATATATCTTAATATAATAATAATAATAATTATTATTATTATTTATTATTATTATTATTATTATTATTATTATTACTATTATTATTATTAAAATTAGATTAGGTTCATTTATCCTAATATAATAATAATAATAATAATAATAATAATAATAATAAAGAAGAAGAAGAAGAAGAAGAAATTTAAGAAATACAAAAAATGTTCTCACTAGTACAGCCCATACCTTACGAAGGGCTTTGTCTATGTATTTTTTTTTATTTTTTTACAGTGAAAAATGCCATGATGGCATTTCTAACCTTAGGTTCCTGGGCGGGACCCGGAAAGAAATGAGTACACATCAGAAACCAAAGGAAATAAAATAAAGATATTAATAATAGTGCAGATTCTGTGATAAATATCCAGAAACATTTGACCATCTTATGTCAGGTTGCGCGGTAATGGCATGCAACTGAATATAAAACACGGAACGAGATGGCCAATAGCTGCATAGGAAATCTTGAAACGTATACGGATAGGAAACTGCAAGAAATTGGTATGAATATCACCCAAACCCGGTTACAGAAACAGGACCTGTAACAATCAAAGCTCATCGTCCTGATATCGTGATTAGAGACAGAAAAGCCATGGCAGTCCCTGCAGACTGCATTATATCTTTGAAAATCTTTAAAAAAAAACATCAAAATACAAGGACCTTGAAATCAAAATCTCAAAAATGTGCCGCATGAGAACATTAAAAATTCTAGATGTAGTTGGTGGCCTCGAGTTGACTGGCAAAGATTCCAATAGATTCATTAAAAGAATACATAGAAGCTCATGCTTTCATGAAATACAAAATAATTGTACTTTCAAGTACAGTCCACACTTTACGAAGGGCTTTATCTATGTAAAAGATGTGCGATTTCTTTTGAAAACAGCTCTGTGGAAAATATCATGATGTCATTTCTGAGCTTAGGTCTCTGGTCGGGACCCGGATAGAAACGAGTATACACCAGAAACCAAAAGAAATAAAACAATAATGATAATAATATACCTTGATATCAACAACAAGATTTAAGGAACTACACCAAGATGGTACATCCAAATACTTAGGGATTAATAAAAGAGACGGTATACAACATTCAATTATGAAGAAAAAACTCCGAAAAGAATATTATAGGAAAATGCGTTCGAACTTAATCGGGCCAATAAAATGAAGGCTATTAATATCTTTGCTATACCTGTAGTAACATACAGCTTCAACATTAATACAGGGTGTCCATAAAGTTCGTGTGCACTTTAAAAAATTTATAACTTTATTTGTATTTGCGATAGAAATAATTTGTAAAAAGGATTAGAAAGAAGTAAATCTCTATTTTTTAAGGTTTTATAGAAATTTTATTTAAGTTTCCACATGTCTTCGATCATTAGCAATACAAAGTTATTTTAGCTATACTTAAAACTAGGTACATTAAACTTTATAACATTTTTAACAGATTATTTCTATCGCAAATACAAATGAAGTTATAAATTTTTAAAAGTGCACACGAACTTTATGGACACCCTGTATATGGAATTAAAATTACTTTAAAAGATTGCACATTAAGACCAGAAAAATGCTTACTCCAATGAGGATGCACTATCTGAAATCAGATGTTGATAGGCCGTACGTACGAAAAGCTTTATAAAGCCGAGGTCTAACTCAACTTGGACTAAGTTAAAAAATGACAACACTCGAGTTGGAAGAATACCTCATAAAAAAAACAATCACCTCCTCCTACAAATAGCAAAACACCAAATCAACAAAGCGACCAAACTCTTCAAGAAAGATCTCAATATACCTGAAACTCTACCAACAAAAACGAAGCGAATACCATCTACGTAAAACAAAAGCAAAACAACTTGACCAAATGAAATTACACAATAACTGGGAGGACAAGGTGTTGCATGGCTAACATCTAAAAAGAAAGAAAAAAGCAGATGTGGACCAACAGAAAACACATTAGTGGTTGAGGAGCACCGGTTTGAAAGCCTAATTATTTCAGCTGAGGGCAAAAACTGTAACATAATTAATGATGGAAGTAACCATGAGAATGCAGGATCTGTGGAAAATATGATAAAACCGTCGACGATATTATCTCAGGTTGTCCGGAAGTAGCAAAAAAAATGAATTTACCCACAGTCATAATGTTGTGGTAAACTCTCTTACAGTATAACGAACTCTTCCTTCTCTCATAAATACAAACTGCGAGAGTCGGACGGGAGTACAGAGTGTGAAGTGAAGTGAAGTGGAGTAATAGACGCAGTGCTAATCTACTTGTTACTAACACTATTGTTTTGTATATATCTTCAATATACTCTTTCAACCTACCTTCGTCTTCCGTGTCTTTCTTTCTGTCCCCTTAAACAGGTCACAACACATAACAAGGTAGCCACATATCTGCACTGTAAGATATGCAAGAAGCACAAAATCGAAATCACTGAGACATGCTATGAACACTAACCAGACATAGTTACCCAAAATAACGATATAACTATCTTCTGGGACATGCCAATTCAAATTGAGAGAGAAATTTATTCTTATTGACATCGCAAAACCATCTGAGAGAAACAAATTCATGAAAACCATCTGAGAGAAACAAATTCATTGTCTAAATGCAAGAACCTGGAGATCGAGATTAACAGAATGTGGGGAATGAAAACTGAGATTGTACCAATAGTAATCGGAGCTCTGAGAAAAAGAATGGACAATTTTACCAGTTTTTTTTTTTGTCCCAGGTAAAATCAACATAGAAGTTGCCCAGACGATCGTCCTACTGGGAACCTCCCAAATACTAAGAAAATCAATTAATGATAATTCTCTTACAGGACCTGAGGAACATAATTTAGACCCAGCTCTATAGGATAAAAACAGGAAACATAACATACAGAAATGATAATATTAATAATGATAATAATAATAATTTTTATTATTATTATTATACTATGATATATGAACCCTATTTGGATTGAATAATAATAATAATAAGAAGAAGAAGAAGAAGAAGAAGAAGAAGAAGAAGAAGAAGAAGAAGTTTTATTTTTTTAATTGGTATCATCCCATTCAAGGCAATAATGCAACTAAGACACAAGAAATTACTGGGTGTGACCGAATTAGGAACAGAAACATTAATAATGAGCAGGAAGAGGAAAGAGTAATCAGGAGGACAGTAGATAGCGATTGACATTGCATTTAAATTGTTGCAGATTAATGTTGGCTTGAAAGCATGGAGCCGGACGGGAGTTCTACAAGCAAGGCAGTAAAGCCACTAAGATACAATGGGTTAATGAGTGTGGAAGAATTAGGAACAGAAGCATTAATAATGAGCAGGAAGAGGAAAGAGTAATCAGGAGGACAGTAGATAGCGATTGACATTGCATTTAAATTTTTGCAGATTAAAGTTGGCTGGAGATCATGGAGCCGGAAAGGCGTTCCACAAGCGATAAGTGCGGGAAAAGAAATTGTTAGCATAGACTTTACGGTTACATCTTACCAGCTCAACTGTAAATTGATGAGATCTTGACGCCCGTCTAGTACTGCACTTAAATACAAAAAAATCTAGGTACCATAGCGGAAAGCTGATCCGAATAATTGCCATGAAATTATTTATAGAAAAGACACAGAGAGGCAACCTTACGGTAATGGGAAAGTAACTGAAACTGAGATGCCAGATCAGGACCAATAATATTGCAGATTCTTCTGCGGATTTTATCATGATGCTCAAGATAAATAACAGGGACACCGGACCATATGTGGTAGGGTTATTTTAAGCATGGACTAATTGTAGATTTATAGATATGTAAGATAGATTCTGGAGCGAAAAAAATGTCTCGGATGGTATAGTAAGCCAACTTTCTTAGTAGTTGATCCAGCAATGGATTCAATATAGTATTCTTCTTACTATTATTTTATTATTAACATATATGAATCAATGTAGAATCATATAATAATAAAATTAATAATAATAATTTCATTATTATTATTACATGCACCAATATTGCATAGTATAGGCAAACTTACATAATAATAAGGCAGCGTCAGAGAACCTAAAAAAGAAAGCAAAAGCAAATGCAATGTACATCCGCGTCCTGTGTAAGACGATAAACTACATCCGGGTCCTGGGTAAGACGATAAACTACATCCGCGTCCTGGGTAAGACGATAAACTACATCCGCGTCCTGGGTAAGACGATTAACTACATCCGCGTCCTAGGTAAGACGATTAACTACATCCGCGTCCTGGGTAAGACGATAAACTACATTCGCGTCCTGGGTAAGACGATAAACTACATTCGTGGCCTGGGTAAGACGATAGACTACATCTGCGTCCTGTGTAAGACGATAAACTACATCCGCGTTCTGCTTAAGACGATAAACTATATCCACTTTCTAGGTAAGACGATAAACAATATCCGCGTTCTGCTTAAGACGATAAACTACATCCGCGTTCTAGGTAAGACGATAAAAAACATCCGCGTTCTGCTTAAGACGATAAACTACGTCCGAGTCCTGGGAAGACGATAAACTTCGTCTAAAAGCAAGGCCCCTGGTAACTAATGCCTTAAAGAAATGATAAAAAATGTACTCACAAGTACAGCCCACACCTAACCACGGGCTTTATCTATGTAAAATGTGTTTGATCTTCGATTTTATTTTTTACAAAAATGATCAGGAGATGCCAAGAAGCCATTTCTGACCTTACGAAGGTAATGCATATACAAGAGAAATCAAAGGAAATACTACTACTGACACTACTACTACTGACACTACTACTACTGCTCATAATAATAATAATAATAATAATAATAATAATAATGACAACGCTATTGCAGTCATCATGCTAAGGCTAATGTTGATCGTTTACATGTGCTCAGATCCATACTGTAAAAGGTTTCTCTAATAACATTGGCATGGATTTCTGATAAGTTAAATGTGCAAAGGTAACATTCAGAAAGAGATTTGTCACAAAGTGAATCGCCAACACATCGTAATCAAAGACCGCAAAAACAGAATGTCTTTTCTTATTGACATGGCGGTTCCTGCAAATTTTAATCTATCTTTGAAGATATTAAAAAAAAACTATCAAAATACAAGGATTTTTAAAGTGGAAATCTCCAAAAAAATCTGAATCATGAAGACATCAATAATTCCATTTGTCGTTGGAGACCTCGGATTGATTGGAAACGTTTCCGATAAGA
>CAHIKZ030005498.1:2240000-2277500 GCA_903632075.3 Acanthosepion pharaonis
AGTTAAATGTAAGCCTCGTTAGATCTACCGTGCTTTAGACATCTCGGTCAGAGAGTGTTTCAATGATCAAGGAAAGTTCAATAGTGCCTTTAAACAAATCTTTCCCGAGCTCTCGAAATAAACATATCTATTCAGTTTCGTGTCCTAACGTAAACAAAGCAATTTCTAAAGTAGGGATAGATTTTTATTTTCATTTAATCACCACAGAGAACCGTTTCTGTCCGCACTTATCATGGCTGATGTTAAACTCCAGAAGCGCAATATTTTAAGCCTTCTTGGGCTCACGTTTTTCACTAACATGAAATGAAGTGATTATATTGAATCGATTGCTTAGTCTACTGCTAGGATTGTTGGTTCACTGGGCCGTGCAAGACAATCAGATTCCATCTTACATACTTACGAATCTACCATTTCCCCGGCATTGATTCCTGTTGTTATATATGGTTTGGATCTCATGCTATATATCTCGAAATACTTCACAAATTTTAAAAAAAAGGGTCTGTAAGATAATCAGTCCTGATCTAGCGCTTGCACTTCATTCACTTTCCCACCAACGTGATGCGGCTTCCCTGTGTCTTTTCTATAAATATTTTCATGGTAACTGTTCTGATGATCTTTTTTAAATCTATGCCTCGACTACCTAAATATAATATTAGCGAGCGATGGTAGAAAGATTGTATTCTCCCATTTTATTTTCCCCATTATGAGTATTATTATATCCATGATATAATAACACCGTAGTTCACGAACGGAACGTAGTGGCTGAAAGGAAAAGGAATAACAAACATGCATGGTTCTCAGAGAGACTTGCATACTAGAAACACATAGACAAAATATATATACATATATACACGTGTGCCACGCAGAAAACAATCTATATAATAAATTCGAGTGTTAGTGTATGACACTTTTTAAATTAAAGGGACATAACTCTCTGACTTTCAATAGCTCACGTTACAGAAATTTTGGATTACCCAAACTGCATCTCGGTCCCACTCTTTTACTGTCGAAACAGTTAAATGTAACCGTCTCTTCTACCCCAACAGCCTCTTTTCTCACACTTCCCGGCGGTGGAACTTCCTTTCTCCCTGATAGTTATAATCTTCAAATATTCATTGTAATGTCAATAGACATCTTCTGATGTTTTGATCTTGATCCCCGTCCTTCTCTCTATCCTTTCCTCAAACACCCCCTCTTTACGCTTTCCCTCAATCTCTGTAACCCCATGCGGGCTAATGCCACTCCCGACTTGCTTGGTGCTCAAAAAAAATTTAAATATATTAATGCATATTTTACTTCTGCTTTTATATCTGTTTTTCTTTTTCTTCCCGCGGTGGTAGCACCTGTTAGGGACCCAGCCACAGCCAAATAGTTAACCCGTAATCAAGACCAAAACACTACGAGTGCAAAACTATATTTAAAAAAGAAACAGCAATACATTTTAACGCAAAAGGATCAATACCATTTATCATTAGTTAAAGACATACAACTGCGTTCAAAATATATTTACTTGAAGTCATATAATTGTCTCCAGACTATTTAGATTTCGGCATTAAATAACCCATAGAGGTGTTGATATGCCGCTAGCAACAAACCAACGTTTTTATCATCGTCTGCTTTCTTTTCTACATTCTCATTTCCATCTTCTTCATCATCGTCATCCTTCTCGTTCGTCTTCCTCATTTTCTTCATCGTTTTCTTCCTCTTCTTCATCATCGCCTGTCTCTACTTCATCTTCGCCTTCCGTTTCTTTTCTTCTTTTTCTTCTTCTTTTTCCTCTTTTTTCTCATCGTTTACATCACCTTTCTTCACGTTGTTCTTAGACTTACCGTTTGTATTGTTTCTACTTACTTCTGCCATTCGTCTTCCTCCTTTTCCTTACCGTTTTCTTTCTCTTCGACTTGCGTTTTTTTTCATTAATAGCCCATAGAGGTTGATATATCGCTAAACCAAATCAAAAAGTAACTTGTTTTTCTATATGCCACAGTAACTGAGGACGTTGACGATCATGGCTATCCACAGCTTCCTACCCTTTGTACCTTTCAATAAATATTGTCTTTTCGCATTCTTTTCCAAACTCTAGTCCACCATGAATTAACTCATGAACGTTGTCTAGGCTAAATATTTTTTCCACTGTCCCTGGTTGCATTCGATCTGTCCAGTCAATATCAAATTTTTCAAGGCCTGTTTCCTTATGGGTCCTACATTTATCAATTGTCAAGTATATTCGGTCCATGGTATCCTCAACATCGTTCTGTAGAAATTTCAACTGTCTCTTCCTGATGTTAAGTATAAGTTTCCTTTTTGTTTCCATTTTCTATAAAACTTCGTCGTTACTCACATATTCGGTCCATGGTATCCTCAGCGTCCTTCTGTAGAAATTTCAACTGTCTCTTCCTGATGTTAAGTATGAGTTTTCTTTTTGTTTCCATTTTCTATAAAACTTCGTCGTTGCTCACATATTCGGTCCATGGTATCCTCAGCATCCTTCTGTAGAAATTTCAACTGTCTCTTCCTGATGTTAAGTATAAGTTTTCTTTTTGTTTCCATTTTCTATAAAACTTCGTCGTTACTCACATATTCGGTCCATGGTATCCTCAGCATCCTTCTGTAGAAATTTCAACTGTCTCTTCCTGATGTTAAGTATAAGTTTCCTTTTTGTTTCCATTTTCTATAAAACTTCGTCGTTGCTCACATATTCGGTCCATGGTATCCTCAGCATCCTTCTGTAGAAATTTCAACTGTCTCTTCCTGATGTTAAGTATAAGTTTCCTTTTTGTTTCCATTTTCTATAAAACTTTGTCGTTGCTCACATATTCGGTCCATGGTATCCTCAGCATCCTTCTGTAGAAATTTCAACTGTCTCTTCCTGATGTTAAGTATAAGTTTTCTTTTTGTTTCCATTTTCTATAAAACTTCGTCGTTGCTCACATATTCGGTCCATGGTATCCTCAGCATCCTTCTGTAGAAATTTCAACTGTCTCTTCCTGATGTTAAGTATGAGTTTTCTTTTTGTTTCCATTTTCTATAAAACTTTGTCGTTGCTCACATATTCGGTCCATGGTATCCTCAGCATCCTTCTGTAGAAATTTCAACTGTCTCTTCCTGATGTTAAGTATGAGTTTTCTTTTTGTTTCCATTTTCTATAAAACTTTGTCGTTGCTCACATATTCGGTCCATGGTATCCTCAGCATCCTTCTGTAGAAATTTCAACTGTCTCTTCCTGATGTTAAGTATGAGTTTTCTTTTTGTTTCCATTTTCTATAAAACTTTGTCGTTGCTCACATATTCGGTCCATGGTATCCTCAGCATCCTTCTGTAGAAATTTCAACTGTCTCTTCCTGATGTTAAGTATAAGTTTTTTTTTTTGTTTCCATTTTCTATAAAACTTTGTCGTTGCTCACATATTCGGTCCATGGTATCCTCAGCATCCTTCTGTAGAAATTTCAACTGTCTCTTCCTGATGTTAAGTATGAGTTTTCTTTTTGTTTCCATTTTCTATAAAACTTTGTCGTTGCTCACATATTCGGTCCATGGTATCCTCAGCATCCTTCTGTAGAAATTTCAACTGTCTCTTCCTGATGTTAAGTATAAGTTTTCTTTTTGTTTCCATTTTCTATAAAACTTTGTCGTTGCTCACATATTCGGTCCATGGTATCCTCAGCATCCTTCTGTAGAAATTTCAACTGTCTCTTCCTGATGTTAAGTATAAGTTTTCTTTTTTTTGTTTCCATTTTCTATAAAACTTTGTCGTTGCTCACATATTCGGTCCATGGTATCCTCAGCATCCTTCTGTAGAAATTTCAACTGTCTCTTCCTGATGTTAAGTATAAGTTTTTTTTTTGTTTCCATTTTCTATAAAACTTTGTCGTTGCTCACATATTCGGTCCATGGTATCCTCAGCATCCTTCTGTAGAAATTTCAACTGTCTCTTCCTGATGTTAAGTATAAGTTTCCTTTTTTGTTTCCATTTTCTATAAAACTTTGTCGTTGCTCTCATATTCGGTCCATGGTATCCTCAGCATCCTTCTGTAGAAATTTCAACTGTCTCTTCCTGATGTTATAAGTTTTTTTTGTTTCCATTTTCTATAAAACTTTGTCGTTGCTCACATATTCGGTCCATGGTATCCTCAGCATCCTTCTGTAGAAATTTCAACTGTCTCTTCCTGATGTTAAGTATAAGTTTTCTTTTTGTTTCCATTTTCTATAAAACTTTGTCGTTGCTCACATATTCGGTCCATGGTATCCTCAGCATCCTTCTGTAGAAATTTCAACTGTCTCTTCCTGATGTTAAGTATAAGTTTTCTTTTTGTTTCCATTTTCTATAAAACTTTGTCGTTGCTCACATATTCGGTCCATGGTATCCTCAGCATCCTTCTGTAGAAATTTCAACTGTCTCTTCCTGATGTTAAGTATAAGTTTTCTTTTTGTTTCCATTTTCTATAAAACTTTGTCGTTGCTCACATATTCGGTCCATGGTATCCTCAGCATCCTTCTGTAGAAATTTCAACTGTCTCTTCCTGATGTTAAGTATAAGTTTTCTTTTTTGTTTCCATTTTCTATAAAACTTTGTCGTTGCTCACATATTCGGTCCATGGTATCCTCAGCATCCTTCTGTAGAAATTTCAACTGTCTCTTCCTGATGTTAAGTATAAGTTTTCTT
This sequence comes from Acanthosepion pharaonis, assembly GCA_903632075.3. NCBI lineage: Eukaryota > Metazoa > Mollusca > Cephalopoda > Sepiida > Sepiidae > Acanthosepion > Acanthosepion pharaonis. The sequence continues at coordinate 2,244,664 of CAHIKZ030005498.1, forward strand.
TTTTGTTTCCATTTTCTATAAAACTTTGTCGTTGCTCACATATTCGGTCCATGGTATCCTCAGCATCCTTCTGTAGAAATTTCAACTGTCTCTTCCTGATGTTAAGTATAAGTTTTCTTTTTGTTTCCATTTTCTATAAAACTTTGTCGTTGCTCACATATTCGGTCCATGGTATCCTCAGCATCCTTCTGTAGAAATTTCAACTGTCTCTTCCTGATGTTAAGTATAAGTTTTTCTTTTTTGTTTCCATTTTCTATAAAACTTTGTCGTTGCTCACATATTCGGTCCATGGTATCCTCAGCATCCTTCTGTAGAAATTTCAACTGTCTCTTCCTGATGTTAAGTATAAGTTTTCCTTTTTGTTTCCATTTTCTATAAAACTTTGTCGTTGCTCACATATTCGGTCCATGGTATCCTCAGCATCCTTCTGTAGAAATTTCAACTGTCTCTTCCTGATGTTAAGTATAAGTTTTCTTTTTGTTTCCATTTTCTATAAAACTTTGTCGTTGCTCACATATTCGGTCCATGGTATCCTCAGCATCCTTCTGTAGAAATTTCAACTGTCTCTTCCTGATGTTAAGTATAAGTTTTCTTTTTGTTTCCATTTTCTATAAAACTTTGTCGTTGCTCACATATTCGGTCCATGGTATCCTCAGCATCCTTCTGTAGAAATTTCAACTGTCTCTTCCTGATGTTAAGTATGAGTTTTCTTTTTGTTTCCATTTTCTATAAAACTTTGTCGTTGCTCACATATTCGGTCCATGGTATCCTCAGCATCCTTCTGTAGAAATTTCAACTGTCTCTTCCTGATGTTAAGTATAAGTTTCCTTTTTGTTTCCATTTTCTATAAAACTTTGTCGTTACTCACATATTCGCTCCATGGTATCCTCAGCATCCTTCTGTAGAAATTTCAACTGTCTCTTCCTGATGTTAAGTATAAGTTTCCTTTTTGTTTCCATTTTTCTATAAAACTTTGTCGTTGCTCACATATTCGGTCCATGGTATCCTCAGCATCCTTCTGTAGAAATTTCAACTGTCTCTTCCTGATGTTAAGTATAAGTTTTCTTTTTTGTTTCCATTTTCTATAAAACTTTGTCGTTGCTCACATATTCGGTCCATGGTATCCTCAGCATCCTTCTGTAGAAATTTCAACTGTCTCTTCCTGATGTTAAGTATAAGTTTTCTTTTTGTTTCCATTTTCTCTAAAACTTTGTCGTTGCTCACATATTCGGTCCATGGTATCCTCAGCATCCTTCTGTAGAAATTTCAACTGTCTCTTCCTGATGTTAAGTATAAGTTTTCTTTTTTGTTTCCATTTTCTATAAAACTTTGTCGTTGCTCACATATTCGGTCCATGGTATTCTCAGCATCCTTCTGTAGAAATTTCAACTGTCTCTTCCTGATGTTAAGTATAAGTTTTCTTTTTGTTTCCATTTTCTATAAAACTTTGTCGTTACTCACATATTCGGTCCATGGTATCCTCAGCATCCTTCTGTAGAAATTTCAACTGTCTCTTCCTGATGTTAAGTATAAGTTTCCTTTTTGTTTCCATTTTTCTCTAAAACTTTGTCGTTGCTCACATATTCGGTCCATGGTATCCTCAGCATCCTTCTGTAGAAATTTCAACTGTCTCTTCCTGATGTTAAGTATGAGTTTTCTTTTTGTTTCCATTTTCTCTAAAACTTTGTCGTTGCTCACATATTCGGTCCATGGTATCCTCAGCGTCCTTCTGTAGAAATTTCAACTGTCTCTTCCTGATGTTAAGTATAAGTTTTCTTTTTGTTTCCATTTTCTCTAAAACTTTGTCGTTGCTCACATATTCGGTCCATGGTATTCTCAGCATCCTTCTGTAGAAATTTCAACTGTCTCTTCCTGATGTTAAGTATAAGTTTTCTTTTTGTTTCCATTTTCTATAAAACTTTGTCGTTACTCACATATTTGGTCCATGGTATCCTCAGCATCCTTCTGTAGAAATTTCAACTGTCTCTTCCTGATGTTAAGTATAAGTTTTCTTTTTGTTTCCATTTTCTCTAAAACTTCATCATTGCTCATATATTCGGTCCATGGTATCCTCAGCATCCTTCTGTAGAAATTTCAACTGTCTCTTCCTGATGTTAAGTATAAGTTTTCTTTTTGTTTCCATTTTCTATAAAACTTTGTCGTTGCTCACATATTCGGTCCATGGTATCCTCAGCATCCTTCTGTAGAAATTTCAACTGTCTCTTCCTGATGTTAAGTATAAGTTTCCTTTTTGTTTCCATTTTCTCTAAAACTTCATCGTTGCTCACATATTCGGTCCATGGTATCCTCAGCATCCTTCTGTAGAAAATTCAACTGTCTCTTCCTGATGTTAAGTATAAGTTTTCTTTTTGTTTCCATTTTCTATAAAACTTTGTCGTTGCTCACATATTCGGTCCATGGTATCCTCAGCATCCTTCTGTAGAAATTTCAACTGTTTCTTCCTGATGTTAAGTATGAGTTTTCTTTTTGTTTCCATTTTCTATAAAACTTTGTCGTTGCTCACATATTCGGTCCATGGTATCCTCAGCATCCTTCTGTAGAAATTTCAACTGTCTCTTCCTGATGTTAAGTATAAGTTTCCTTTTGTTTCCATTTTCTATAAAACTTTGTCGTTGCTCACATATTCGGTCCATGGTATCCTCAGCATCCTTCTGTAGAAATTTCAACTGTCTCTTCCTGATGTTAAGTATAAGTTTTCCTTTTTGTTTCCATTTTCTCTAAAACTTTGTCGTTGCTCACATATTCGGTCCATGGTATCCTCAGCATCCTTCTGTAGAAATTTCAACTGTCTCTTCCTGATGTTAAGTATAAGTTTTTTTTGTTTCCATTTTCTATAAAACTTTGTCGTTGCTCACATATTCGGTCCATGGTATCCTCAGCGTCCTTCTGTAGAAATTTCAACTGTCTCTTCCTGATGTTAAGTATAAGTTTCCTTTTTGTTTCCATTTTCTATAAAACTTTGTCGTTGCTCACATATTCGGTCCATGGTATCCTCAGCGTCCTTCTGTAGAAATTTCAACTGTCTCTTCCTGATGTTAAGTATAAGTTTCCTTTTTGTTTCCATTTTCTAAAAACTTTGTCGTTGCTCACATATTCGGTCCATGGTATCCTCAGCATCCTTCTGTAGAAATTTCAACTGTCTCTTCCTGATGTTAAGTATAAGTTTCCTTTTTGTTTCCATTTTCTATAAAACTTTGTCGTTACTCACATATTCGGTCCATGGTATCCTCAGCATCCTTCTGTAGAAATTTCAACTGTCTCTTCCTGATGTTAAGTATAAGTTTCCTTTTTGTTTCCATTTTCTCTAAAACTTTGTCGTTGCTCACATATTCGGTCCATGGTATCCTCAGCATCCTTCTGTAGAAATTTCAACTGTCTCTTCCTGATGTTAAGTATAAGTTTTCCTTTTTTGTTTCCATTTTCTCTAAAACTTTGTCGTTGCTCACATATTCGGTCCATGGTATCCTCAGCATCCTTCTGTAGAAATTTCAACTGTCTCTTCCTGATGTTAAGTATAAGTTTCCTTTTTGTTTCCATTTTCTCTAAAACTTTGTCGTTGCTCACATATTCGGTCCATGGTATCCTCAGCATCCTTCTGTAGAAATTTCAACTGTCTCTTCCTGATGTTAAGTATAAGTTTCCTTTTTGTTTCCATTTTCTCTAAAACTTTGTCGTTGCTCACATATTCGGTCCATGGTATCCTCAGCATCCTTCTGTAGAAATTTCAACTGTCTCTTCCTGATGTTAAGTATAAGTTTTCTTTTTGTTTCCATTTTCTCTAAAACTTTGTCGTTGCTCACATATTCGGTCCATGGTATCCTCAGCATCCTTCTGTAGAAATTTCAACTGTCTCTTCCTGATGTTAAGTATAAGTTTCCTTTTTGTTTCCATTTTCTCTAAAACTTTGTCGTTGCTCACATATTCGGTCCATGGTATCCTCAGCATCCTTCTGTAGAAATTTCAACTGTCTCTTCCTGATGTTAAGTATAAGTTTTCTTTTTGTTTCCATTTTCTCTAAAACTTTGTCGTTGCTCACATATTCGGTCCATGGTATCCTCAGCATCCTTCTGTAGAAATTTCAACTGTCTCTTCCTGATGTTAAGTATAAGTTTTCTTTTGTTTCCATTTTCTCTAAAACTTTGTCGTTGCTCACATATTCGGTCCATGGTATCCTCAGCATCCTTCTGTAGAAATTTCAACTGTCTCTTCCTGATGTTAAGTATAAGTTTCCTTTTTGTTTCCATTTTCTCTAAAACTTTGTCGTTGCTCACATATTCGGTCCATGGTATCCTCAGCATCCTTCTGTAGAAATTTCAACTGTCTCTTCCTGATGTTAAGTATAAGTTTTCTTTTTGTTTCCATTTTCTCTAAAACTTTGTCGTTGCTCACATATTCGGTCCATGGTATCCTCAGCATCCTTCTGTAGAAATTTCAACTGTCTCTTCCTGATGTTAAGTATAAGTTTTCCTTTTTGTTTCCATTTTCTCTAAAACTTTGTCGTTGCTCACATATTCGGTCCATGGTATCCTCAGCATCCTTCTGTAGAAATTTCAACTGTCTCTTCCTGATGTTAAGTATAAGTTTTCTTTTTTGTTTCCATTTTCTCTAAAACTTTGTCGTTGCTCACATATTCGGTCCATGGTATCCTCAGCATCCTTCTGTAGAAATTTCAACTGTCTCTTCCTGATGTTAAGTATAAGTTTCCTTTTTGTTTCCATTTTCTCTAAAACTTTGTCGTTGCTCACATATTCGGTCCATGGTATCCTCAGCATCCTTCTGTAGAAATTTCAACTGTCTCTTCCTGATGTTAAGTATAAGTTTCCTTTTTGTTTCCATTTTCTCTAAAACTTTGTCGTTGCTCACATATTCGGTCCATGGTATCCTCAGCATCCTTCTGTAGAAATTTCAACTGTCTCTTCCTGATGTTAAGTATAAGTTTCCTTTTTGTTTCCATTTTCTCTAAAACTTTGTCGTTGCTCACATATTCGGTCCATGGTATCCTCAGCATCCTTCTGTAGAAATTTCAACTGTCTCTTCCTGATGTTAAGTATAAGTTTTCTTTTTGTTTCCATTTTCTCTAAAAACTTTGTCGTTGCTCACATATTCGGTCCATGGTATCCTCAGCATCCTTCTGTAGAAATTTCAACTGTCTCTTCCTGATGTTAAGTATAAGTTTCCTTTTTGTTTCCATTTTCTCTAAAACTTTGTCGTTGCTCACATATTCGGTCCATGGTATCCTCAGCATCCTTCTGTAGAAATTTCAACTGTCTCTTCCTGATGTTAAGTATAAGTTTCCTTTTTTGTTTCCATTTTCTATAAAACTTTGTCGTTGCTCACATATTCGGTCCATGGTATCCTCAGCATCCTTCTGTAGAAATTTCAACTGTCTCTTCCTGATGTTAAGTATAAGTTTCCTTTTTGTTTCCATTTTCTCTAAAACTTTGTCGTTGCTCACATATTCGGTCCATGGTATCCTCAGCATCCTTCTGTAGAAATTTCAACTGTCTCTTCCTGATGTTAAGTATAAGTTTTCTTTTTTGTTTCCATTTTCTCTAAAACTTTGTCGTTGTTGCTCACATATTCGGTCCATGGTATTCCTCAGCATCCTTCTGTAGAAATTTCAACTGTCTCTTCCTGATGTTAAGTATAAGTTTCCTTTTTGTTTCCATTTTCTCTAAAACTTTGTCGTTGCTCACATATTCGGTCCATGGTATCCTCAGCATCCTTCTGTAGAAATTTCAACTGTCTCTTCCTGATGTTAAGTATAAGTTTCCTTTTTGTTTCCATTTTCTATAAAACTTCGTCGTTGCTCACATATTCGGTCCATGTTATCCTCAGCGTCCTTCTGTAGAAATTTCAACTGTCTCTTCCTGATGTTAAGTATAAGTTTCCTTTTTGTTTCCATTTTCTCTAAAACTTTGTCGTTGCTCACATATTCGGTCCATGGTATCCTCAGCGTCCTTCTGTAGAAATTTCAACTGTCTCTTCCTGATGTTAAGTATGAGTTTTCTTTTTGTTTCCATTTTCTATAAAACTTCGTCGTTGCTCACATATTCGGTCCATGGTATCCTCAGCATCCTTCTGTAGAAATTTCAACTGTCTCTTCCTGATGTTAAGTATAAGTTTTCCTTTTTGTTTCCATTTTCTCTAAAACTTTGTCGTTGCTCACATATTCGGTCCATGGTATCCTCAGCATCCTTCTGTAGAAATTTCAACTGTCTCTTCCTGATGTTAAGTATAAGTTTCCTTTTTTGTTTCCATTTTCTCTAAAACTTTGTCGTTGCTCACATATTCGGTCCATGGTATCCTCAGCATCCTTCTGTAGAAATTTCAACTGTCTCTTCCTGATGTTAAGTATAAGTTTCCTTTTTGTTTCCATTTTCTATAAAACTTTGTCGTTGCTCACATATTCGGTCCATGGTATCCTCAGCATCCTTCTGTAGAAATTTCAACTGTCTCTTCCTGATGTTAAGTATAAGTTTCCTTTTTTTGTTTCCATTTTCTCTAAAACTTTGTCGTTGCTCACATATTCGGTCCATGGTATCCTCAGCATCCTTCTGTAGAAATTTCAACTGTCTCTTCCTGATGTTAAGTATAAGTTTTCTTTTTTGTTTCCATTTTCTCTAAAACTTTGTCGTTGCTCACATATTCGGTCCATGGTATCCTCAGCATCCTTCTGTAGAAATTTCAACTGTCTCTTCCTGATGTTAAGTATAAGTTTCCTTTTTGTTTCCATTTTCTCTAAAACTTTGTCGTTGCTCACATATTCGGTCCATGGTATCCTCAGCATCCTTCTGTAGAAATTTCAACTGTCTCTTCCTGATGTTAAGTATAAGTTTCCTTTTGTTTCCATTTTCTATAAAACTTTGTCGTTGCTCACATATTCGGTCCATGGTATCCTCAGCATCCTTCTGTAGAAATTTCAACTGTCTCTTCCTGATGTTAAGTATAAGTTTCCTTTTTGTTTCCATTTTTTCTATAAAACTTTGTCGTTGCTCACATATTCGGTCCATGGTATCCTCAGCATCCTTCTGTAGAAATTTCAACTGTCTCTTCCTGATGTTAAGTATAAGTTTTCTTTTTGTTTCCATTTTCTATAAAACTTTGTCGTTGCTCACATATTCGGTCCATGGTATCCTCAGCATCCTTCTGTAGAAATTTCAACTGTCTCTTCCTGATGTTAAGTATAAGTTTCCTTTTTGTTTCCATTTTTCTCTAAAACTTTGTCGTTGCTCACATATTCGGTCCATGGTATCCTCAGCATCCTTCTGTAGAAATTTCAACTGTCTCTTCCTGATGTTAAGTATAAGTTTTTTTTTTTGTTTCCATTTTTTAAAACTTTGTCGTTGCTCATATTCGGTCCATGGTATCCTCAGCATCCTTCTGTAGAAATTTCAACTGTCTCTTCCTGATTTTTAAGTTTTTTTTGTTTCCATTTTCTCTAAAACTTTGTCGTTGCTCACATATTCGGTCCATGGTATCCTCAGCATCCTTCTGTAGAAATTTCAACTGTCTCTTCCTGATGTTAAGTATAAGTTTCCTTTTTGTTTCCATTTTCTCTAAAACTTCGTCGTTGCTCACATATTCGGTCCATGGTATCCTCAGCATCCTTCTGTAGAAATTTCAACTGTCTCTTCCTGATGTTAAGTATAAGTTTCCTTTTTGTTTCCATTTTCTCTAAAACTTCGTCGTTGCTCACATATTCGGTCCATGGTATCCTCAGCATCCTTCTGTAGAAATTTCAACTGTCTCTTCCTGATGTTAAGTATAAGTTTCCTTTTTGTTTCCATTTTCTCTAAAACTTTGTCGTTGCTCACATATTCGGTCCATGGTATCCTCAGCATCCTTCTGTAGAAATTTCAACTGTCTCTTCCTGATGTTAAGTATAAGTTTCCTTTTTGTTTCCATTTTCTCTAAAACTTTGTCGTTGCTCACATATTCGGTCCATGGTATCCTCAGCATCCTTCTGTAGAAATTTCAACTGTCTCTTCCTGATGTTAAGTATAAGTTTCCTTTTTGTTGCCATTTTCTATAAAAACTTTGTCGTTGCTCACATATTCGGTCCATGGTATCCTCAGCATCCTTCTGTAGAAATTTCAACTGTCTCTTCCTGATGTTAAGTATAAGTTTCCTTTTTGTTTCCATTTTCTCTAAAACTTCGTCGTTGCTCACATATTCGGTCCATGGTATCCTCAGCATCCTTCTGTAGAAATTTCAACTGTCTCTTCCTGATGTTAAGTATAAGTTTCCTTTTTGTTTCCATTTTCTCTAAAACTTTGTCGTTGCTCACATATTCGGTCCATGGTATCCTCAGCATCCTTCTGTAGAAATTTCAACTGTCTCTTCCTGATGTTAAGTATAAGTTTTCTTTTTTGTTTCCATTTTCTCTAAAACTTCGTCGTTGCTCACATATTCGGTCCATGGTATCCTCAGCATCCTTCTGTAGAAATTTCAACTGTCTCTTCCTGATGTTAAGTATAAGTTTCCTTTTGTTTCCATTTTCTCTAAAACTTTGTCGTTGCTCACATATTCGGTCCATGGTATCCTCAGCATCCTTCTGTAGAAATTTCAACTGTCTCTTCCTGATGTTAAGTATAAGTTTTTTTTTTGTTTCCATTTTCTATAAAACTTTGTCGTTGCTCACATATTCGGTCCATGGTATCCTCAGCATCCTTCTGTAGAAATTTCAACTGTCTCTTCCTGATGTTAAGTATAAGTTTCCTTTTTGTTTCCATTTTCTCTAAAACTTCGTCGTTGCTCACATATTCGGTCCATGGTATCCTCAGCATCCTTCTGTAGAAATTTCAACTGTCTCTTCCTGATGTTAAGTATAAGTTTCCTTTTTGTTTCCATTTTCTCTAAAACTTTGTCGTTGCTCACATATTCGGTCCATGGTATCCTCAGCATCCTTCTGTAGAAATTTCAACTGTCTCTTCCTGATGTTAAGTATAAGTTTCCTTTTTTGTTTCCATTTTCTCTAAAACTTTGTCGTTGCTCACATATTCGGTCCATGGTATCCTCAGCATCCTTCTGTAGAAATTTCAACTGTCTCTTCCTGATGTTAAGTATAAGTTTCCTTTTTGTTTCCATTTTTCTATAAAACTTTGTCGTTGCTCACATATTCGGTCCATGGTATCCTCAGCATCCTTCTGTAGAAATTTCAACTGTCTCTTCCTGATGTTAAGTATAAGTTTCCTTTTTGTTTCCATTTTCTCTAAAACTTTGTCGTTGCTCACATATTCGGTCCATGGTATCCTCAGCATCCTTCTGTAGAAATTTCAACTGTCTCTTCCTGATGTTAAGTATAAGTTTCCTTTTTGTTTCCATTTTCTCTAAAACTTTGTCGTTGCTCACATATTCGGTCCATGGTATCCTCAGCATCCTTCTGTAGAAATTTCAACTGTCTCTTCCTGATGTTAAGTATAAGTTTCCTTTTTGTTTCCATTTTCTATAAAACTTTGTCGTTGCTCACATATTCGGTCCATGGTATTCTCAGCATCCTTCTGTAGAAATTTCAACTGTCTCTTCCTGATGTTAAGTATAAGTTTCCTTTTTGTTTCCATTTTCTCTAAAACTTTGTCGTTGCTCACATATTCGGTCCATGGTATTCTCAGCATCCTTCTGTAGAAATTTCAACTGTCTCTTCCTGATGTTAAGTATAAGTTTCCTTTTTGTTTCCATTTTCTCTAAAACTTTGTCGTTGCTCACATATTCGGTCCATGGTATCCTCAGCATCCTTCTGTAGAAATTTCAACTGTCTCTTCCTGATGTTAAGTATAAGTTTCCTTTTTGTTTCCATTTTCTCTCAAACTTCGTCGTTGCTCACATATTCGGTCCATGGTATCCTCAGCATCCTCAGCATCCTTCTGTAGAAATTTTTTTCAAACTTTGTGTCTCTTCCTGATGTTAAATATAAGTTTTCCTTTTTGTTTCCTTTTGTTTTTTTCTCTAAAACTTTGTCGTTGCTCACATATTCGGTCCATGGTATCCTCAGCATCCTTCTGTAGAAATTTCAACTGTCTCTTCCTGATGTTAAGTATAAGTTTTCCTTTTTGTTTCCATTTTCTCTAAAACTTCGTCGTTGCTCACATATTCGGTCCATGGTATCCTCAGCATCCTTCTGTAGAAATTTCAACTGTCTTTTCCTGATGTTAAGTATAAGTTTCCTTTTTGTTTCCATTTTCTCTAAAACTTTGTCGTTGCTCACATATTCGGTCCATGGTATCCTCAGCATCCTTCTGTAGAAATTTCAACTGTCTCTTCCTGATGTTAAGTATGAGTTTTCTTTTTGTTTCCATTTTCTCTAAAACTTTGTCGTTGCTCACATATTCGGTCCATGGTATCCTCAGCGTCCTTCTGTAGAAATTTCAACTGTCTCTTCCTGATGTTAAGTATAAGTTTCCTTTTTGTTTCCATTTTCTCTAAAACTTTGTCGTTGCTCACATATTCGGTCCATGGTATCCTCAGCGTCCTTCTGTAGAAATTTCAACTGTCTCTTCCTGATGTTAAGTATAAGTTTTCTTTTTGTTTCCATTTTCTCTAAAACTTCATCATTGCTCATATATTCGGTCCATGGTATCCTCAGCATCCTTCTGTAGAAATTTCAACTGTCTCTTCCTGATGTTAAGTATAAGTTTTCTTTTTGTTTCCATTTTCTATAAAACTTTGTCGTTGCTCACATATTCGGTCCATGGTATCCTCAGCATCCTTCTGTAGAAATTTCAACTGTCTCTTCCTGATGTTAAGTATAAGTTTTCTTTTTGTTTCCATTTTCTATAAAACTTTGTCGTTACTCACATATTCGGTCCATGGTATCCTCAGCATCCTTCTGTAGAAATTTCAACTGTCTCTTCCTGATGTTAAGTATAAGTTTTCCTTTTTGTTTCCATTTTTCTCTAAAACTTCGTCGTTGCTCACATATTCGGTCCATGGTATCCTCAGCATCCTTCTGTAGAAATTTCAACTGTCTCTTCCTGATGTTAAGTATAAGTTTCCTTTTTTTGTTTCCATTTTCTCTAAAACTTCGTCGTTGCTCACATATTCGGTCCATGGTATCCTCAGCATCCTTCTGTAGAAATTTCAACTGTCTCTTCCTGATGTTAAGTATAAGTTTCCTTTTTGTTTCCATTTTCTCTAAAACTTTGTCGTTGCTCACATATTCGGTCCATGGTATCCTCAGCATCCTTCTGTAGAAATTTCAACTGTCTCTTCCTGATGTTAAGTATAAGTTTTCTTTTTGTTTCCATTTTCTAAAACTTTGTCGTTGCTCACATATTCGGTCCATGGTATCCTCAGCATCCTTCTGTAGAAATTTCAACTGTCTCTTCCTGATGTTAAGTATAAGTTTCCTTTTTGTTTCCATTTTCTCTAAAACTTTGTCGTTGCTCACATATTCGGTCCATGGTATCCTCAGCATCCTTCTGTAGAAATTTCAACTGTCTCTTCCTGATGTTAAGTATAAGTTTTCTTTTTGTTTCCATTTTCTCTAAAACTTTGTCGTTGCTCACATATTCGGTCCATGGTATCCTCAGCATCCTTCTGTAGAAATTTCAACTGTCTCTTCCTGATGTTAAGTATAAGTTTCCTTTTTTGTTTCCATTTTCTCTAAAACTTTGTCGTTGCTCACATATTCGGTCCATGGTATCCTCAGCATCCTTCTGTAGAAATTTCAACTGTCTCTTCCTGATGTTAAGTATAAGTTTCCTTTTTTGTTTCCATTTTCTCTAAAACTTTGTCGTTGCTCACATATTCGGTCCATGGTATCCTCAGCATCCTTCTGTAGAAATTTCAACTGTCTCTTCCTGATGTTAAGTATAAGTTTTCCTTTTTGTTTCCATTTTCTCTAAAACTTTGTCGTTGCTCACATATTCGGTCCATGGTATCCTCAGCATCCTTCTGTAGAAATTTCAACTGTCTCTTCCTGATGTTAAGTATAAGTTTCCTTTTTGTTTCCATTTTCTCTAAAACTTCGTCGTTGCTCACATATTCGGTCCATGGTATCCTCAGCATCCTTCTGTAGAAATTTCAACTGTCTCTTCCTGATGTTAAGTATAAGTTTCCTTTTTGTTTCCATTTTCTCTAAAACTTTGTCGTTGCTCACATATTCGGTCCATGGTATCCTCAGCATCCTTCTGTAGAAATTTCAACTGTCTCTTCCTGATGTTAAGTATAAGTTTCCTTTTTTTGTTTCCATTTTCTATAAAACTTTGTCGTTGCTCACATATTCGGTCCATGGTATCCTCAGCATCCTTCTGTAGAAATTTCAACTGTCTCTTCCTGATGTTAAGTATAAGTTTCCTTTTTGTTTCCATTTTCTCTAAAACTTTGTCGTTGCTCACATATTCGGTCCATGGTATCCTCAGCATCCTTCTGTAGAAATTTCAACTGTCTCTTCCTGATGTTAAGTATAAGTTTCCTTTTTTGTTTCCATTTTCTCTAAAACTTCGTCGTTGCTCACATATTCGGTCCATGGTATCCTCAGCATCCTTCTGTAGAAATTTCAACTGTCTCTTCCTGATGTTAAGTATAAGTTTCCTTTTTTGTTTCCATTTTCTCTAAAACTTTGTCGTTGCTCACATATTCGGTCCATGGTATCCTCAGCATCCTTCTGTAGAAATTTCAACTGTCTCTTCCTGATGTTAAGTATAAGTTTCCTTTTTGTTTCCATTTTCTCTAAAACTTTGTCGTTGCTCACATATTCGGTCCATGGTATCCTCAGCATCCTTCTGTAGAAATTTCAACTGTCTCTTCCTGATGTTAAGTATAAGTTTCCTTTTGTTTCCATTTTCTCTAAAACTTCGTCGTTGCTCACATATTCGGTCCATGGTATCCTCAGCATCCTTCTGTAGAAATTTCAACTGTCTCTTCCTGATGTTAAGTATAAGTTTCCTTTTTGTTTCCATTTTCTCTAAAACTTTGTCGTTGCTCACATATTCGGTCCATGGTATTCTCAGCATCCTTCTGTAGAAATTTCAACTGTCTCTTCCTGATGTTAAGTATAAGTTTCCTTTTTGTTTCCATTTCTCTAAAACTTTGTCGTTGCTCACATATTCGGTCCATGGTATCCTCAGCATCCTTCTGTAGAAATTTCAACTGTCTCTTCCTGATGTTAAGTATAAGTTTCCTTTTTGTTTCCATTTTCTATAAAACTTTGTGCTCGTTGCTCACATATTCGGTCCATGGTATCCTCAGCATCCTTCTGTAGAAATTTCAACTGTCTCTTCCTGATGTTAAGTATAAGTTTCCTTTTGTTTCCATTTTTCTAAAACTTCGTCGTTGCTCACATATTCGGTCCATGGTATCCTCAGCATCCTTCTGTAGAAATTTCAACTGTCTCTTCCTGATGTTAAGTATAAGTTTTCCTTTTTGTTTCCATTTTCTCTAAAACTTCGTCGTTGCTCACATATTCGGTCCATGGTATCCTCAGCATCCTTCTGTAGAAATTTCAACTGTCTCTTCCTGATGTTAAGTATAAGTTTCCTTTTTGTTTCCATTTTCTATAAAACTTCGTCGTTGCTCACATATTCGGTCCATGGTATCCTCAGCATCCTTCTGTAGAAATTTCAACTGTCTCTTCCTGATGTTAAGTATAAGTTTCCTTTTTGTTTCCATTTTCTCTAAAACATCGTCGTTGCTCACATATTCGGTCCATGGTATCCTCAGCATCCTTCTGTAGAAATTTCAACTGTCTCTTCCTGATGTTAAGTATGAGTTTTTTTTTTTGTTTCCATTTTCTCTAAAACTTCGTCGTTGCTCACATATTCGGTCCATGGTATCCTCAGCATCCTTCTGTAGAAATTTCAACTGTCTCTTCCTGATGTTAAGTATAAGTTTCCTTTTTGTTTCCATTTTCTCTAAAACTTCGTCGTTGCTCACATATTCGGTCCATGGTATCCTCAGCATCCTTCTGTAGAAATTTCAACTGTCTCTTCCTGATGTTAAGTATAAGTTTCCTTTTTGTTTCCATTTTCTATAAAACTTCGTCGTTGCTCACATATTCGGTCCATGGTATCCTCAGCATCCTTCTGTAGAAATTTCAACTGTCTCTTCCTGATGTTAAGTATAAGTTTCCTTTTTGTTTCCATTTTCTCTAAAACTTTCGTCGTTGCTCACATATTCGGTCCATGGTATCCTCAGCATCCTTCTGTAGAAATTTCAACTGTCTCTTCCTGATGTTAAGTATAAGTTTCCTTTTTTCTTCCCATTTTCTATAAAACTTCGTCGTTACTCACATATTCGGTCCATGGTATCCTCAGCATCCTTCTGTAGAAATTTCAACTGTCTCTTCCTGATGTTAAGTATAAGTTTCCTTTTTGTTTCCATTTTCTATAAAACTTCGTCGTTGCTCACATATTCGGTCCATGGTATCCTCAGCATCCTTCTGTAGAAATTTCAACTGTCTCTTCCTGATGTTAAGTATAAGTTTCCTTTTTTTGTTTCCATTTTCTATAAAACTTCGTCGTTGCTCACATATTCGGTCCATGGTATCCTCAGCATCCTTCTGTAGAAATTTCAACTGTCTCTTCCTGATGTTAAGTATAAGTTTCCTTTTTGTTTCCATTTTCTCTAAAACTTCGTCGTTGCTCACATATTCGGTCCATGGTATCCTCAGCATCCTTCTGTAGAAATTTCAACTGTCTCTTCCTGATGTTAAGTATAAGTTTCCTTTTTGTTTCCATTTTCTCTAAAACTTCGTCGTTGCTCACATATTCGGTCCATGTTATCCTCAGCATCCTTCTGTAGAAATTTCAACTGTCTCTTCCTGATGTTAAGTATAAGTTTCCTTTTTGTTTCCATTTTCTCTAAAACTTCGTCGTTGCTCACATATTCGGTCCATGGTATCCTCAGCATCCTTCTGTAGAAATTTCAACTGTCTCTTCCTGATGTTAAGTATGAGTTTTCTTTTTGTTTCCATTTTCTATAAAACTTCGTCGTTGCTCACATATTCGGTCCATGGTATCCTCAGCATCCTTCTGTAGAAATTTCAACTGTCTCTTCCTGATGTTAAGTATAAGTTTCCTTTTTGTTTCCATTTTCTATAAAACTTCGTCGTTGCTCACATATTCGGTCCATGGTATCCTCAGCATCCTTCTGTAGAAATTTCAACTGTCTCTTCCTGATGTTAAGTATAAGTTTCCTTTTTGTTTCCATTTTCTCTAAAACTTCGTCGTTGCTCACATATTCGGTCCATGGTATCCTCAGCATCCTTCTGTAGAAATTTCAACTGTCTTTTCCTGATGTTAAGTATAAGTTTCCTTTTTGTTTCCATTTTCTCTAAAACTTTGTCGTTGCTCACATATTCGGTCCATGGTATCCTCAGCATCCTTCTGTAGAAATTTCAACTGTCTCTTCCTGATGTTAAGTATAAGTTTCCTTTTTGTTTCCATTTTCTCTAAAACTTTGTCGTTGCTCACATATTCGGTCCATGGTATCCTCAGCATCCTTCTGTAGAAATTTCAACTGTCTCTTCCTGATGTTAAGTATCAGTTTCCTTTTTGTTTCCATTTTCTCATAAAACCTCGTCGTTGCTCACATATTAGGTCCATTTCATCTCAGCATCCTTCTTGTATAGAAATTTCAACTGTCTCTTCCTGATGATAAGTTTTTTATTTCCATTTTCTCCAAAACATCGTCGTTTCACATGTTAACATTCTGTTTTCACCGTTTATAAAATCTTTTATTCGAAACATCTCGTTTAAAATCTGTCTTTATTCATATCTGTGTGTATGTGCGTGTGTATGTGTGCATTCGTGTGTCTGATTTTAATCGTTTGTCGATCGATTTTATCGCCGTGAAACTTTTATCTACACGTATGCTTCTAACGTTTTTAATAAAATCCAAGAAGAAATAACATATATTTACTGGATGAGGAGCTGTCGAAAAAGACACTGAGCAATGTATGAAAAAAATTTCATGTTAGCCTGCATTTGTCTGAATTTTATTTCGTTTGAATGATTAATTCATATTGTCTCTTTTACATACCAATATATATATATATTCTCTTGCATATATATATATATATATATATATATATATATATATATATATATATATATATATATATATAGAGAATATATATATTGGTAAAAAAAAACAATGTTCTTTTCTGTGTATTACAAAGTAAAAGTGAGGAATTTTATATTCAAAAGTGACGCAATATATATGTGCAAGAGAATATGTATGTATATATATATTCGTGTGTGTTTGTGTGTGTGTGCAAGAGAATACACAGACGCGCACACACACATGCGCTTACACACACACAGACACACACACACACACACACACACACACATATATATATATATATATATATATATATATGAAGAGATATAGTCTTAAGATGTGCTATATTTATGGGATAAAGTGCTCAATATAAGAGATAGAGCGTGTGTAAATATAAAATTGAACATTGAAGTCAACACTTAGAGGCGGCAGGCTGTTTCATGCTAGATGCAATCGTCACGCCTGAGAATATTTTCATTGGTTAATATGTTTCCAGGTAATTCGACAGGTTAAACGAAGGTTTAGATAATTTGCGGCGTTTCGAATTCAGGGAGAGTTGGCCCGTCTCTTTGAAGTTTTAAGAAATGAACCGATTCCAATCCCAACAGAAAAAACCCTGAAAATATTGCATTATTCATGTAAGTTTATAACAATTCTAGTTTCACTACGTGGAATTCAGATTATTTCCGCCGGAAATAGGATGAGCTGCGCCATGTTGTGTCTGGCAACAGTATATTTCCTCGTCTCCACAGTGGACCAATGGTATGATATTGCGTCTTGACGTAATGGTTCGATCTCAGAGTATAATGCTTGCGTCGTATCGTGACGGTCCAATTTCGATTCTCGATAGTGGATGCGCACTGGAGATGAGTCCCAAATAGGGATTTCGGCATTCTGTGGAAGATTCTTCTCCAATCGATGAATTAATATAAAAGATTATTCAACTCCCACCAAATTTCTATCACTCATAAAAATAATTATATAAATGCGCTGTTTATAATAAACAGTATTAACAACATTTACCGGCCAGAATGCTCGAGTAATTTTCATAGAAAATATGTGACCTCCGACACGAATCGAATCTGTATTCTATACGGAACCGTCATATAGCCTGAGGTAGCTTAACCCATTAGGCCACAGATTGGCTTACTGTTCATTTTAAACAGAGCATATATATATATATATTCATATGTATATATTCTTGTACGATCACCGAAGTTAAGCGACGTCGAGCCTAGTCAGTAACTAGATGGGTGACCGCATAGGAATAACAGGTAAGCTTGGATGTTCGGGTGATGCAATGTACAATGGCTCACAATTTTTTTTTATCGGAGAATTGGTGCATATCTACAAGTAGACACTGAGGTCAACGCCAACAGTCTATTTCAAGCATAAAACAGACTGTCAACACTTTTCCTTTTATATTTTTATATTTATATATACGTATTATATATATATATATATATATATATATATATATATATATACGTATATTCATACATGTTTCATTAAATAATATAGACAAGTGTTGTCTATTTATTTTATGTAAATTCTTTTCGTATCGTCTGATAAGCTTAATAACATTATCATTAAAGCAAGAAAGAAAATCAAAATATTGATACATAATTTTTAAATCAATCTAAGTTTGCGGCTTACATAAGCCATTATCAAAGATGACAATTACTGTACAGTATAAACACGTGCATATAAGACGCTGGAAGCGAAAATCGCACTGCAGCTCATGACGTCAAATATGACCACGTGAGTAAATTGAGAATTATTATATATATATATATATATATATATATATATATATATATATATATATATATATTGGTATATAACTGTAAGTTTTTATGGATTTGGTTGTTTCAATCCTGTTAGGAAAAACAACAAAATCGTTCCGTGCCTCAAATTTATAAATACATTCTGGGTTTTTGTATAAAATATATATATATATATATATATATATATATATATATATATATATATATATATATATATTTATATATATATACTATATAAAAATTGAAAATGACTATAAAATATCTTTTGCTATATCATATTCAATGAAATATTTATAAAAGAAGGACTGCTACCCAAATACCTTTGTAATTCAATACCCCCGTAGACTAATGATGAAAAACGCGTTTATGTTGCACAAGAGATTTTATTTTTTTATCTTTCACAGAATCTCCTTCCCTGTTAATGCCCTTAATTCAGTGGTGAATATTTCACAGCAGAAATTTCAGTTCGACATACTGCTGAGTACAATGGGTCAGGCTACGGAGTTATTGATCCACTCTCGATCATAGTATATTTTTGACAAGGGTATTGTGTTCATGCATTTAATTTCAGTATAAGATTCGTTTTATAAGCGTTTCTTCTTCTTCTTCTTGCATATATATATATATATATATATATATATATATATATATATATATGTGTGTGTGTGTGTCTATTTATTAATTCATTCGATTTTTGTAACGCTATTGCAAAGCTATAATATTTTTGATAAGTTGATGTTGACATCAACAAGAATTAGCTGTACAAATCTCAGCTTTTAGCAGAGAAAATAGCCGTCAATGATGTAGGCATATTCACAAAAAAAAGGTTAGGTATGTTCAGGAAAACAATTTCATACCAATAAAGACCCGAGTAAACCATAAGAAAGAGAAAAAGAAAATTAGGAAAAAAAAAATATATATATATATATATTTAAATAAAACTAGCTACATTTGACCTGGTAATTTCACACATGCTCTCAGTCATAAAAACACTTTGGTGCAATTTAAAAAGATACTTTCTCCTTGTCGAGTTTTTGAAAAGATTTTCGCCTCTCCACCAGTCTTATTTTTCTTGGCGTTAACATTTTATGGAATGATTATATTGGCATTTGATAAGACGGTATTTAGTCACAGAGGAGAAGAGAAAAGAAGAAGAAAGATGGAAAATGATTGCAAGAAAAATTTGAATAAAGAATGATTTTCTGCAAGAGGAAGTCATGATCGTAATGGAGAAAAATCTAAAAAATGAAAAAAGTTAAGTCGTGAAAGAAATAGCGTAGAGGAGAAAATAAAAAGAAGGAAAATAAATAAAAAGTGACGGAAAGAAAATAAATATAAGAGAATAAGAAAAAAGAAGAATAAAAAATGAAGAGAAGGAAAGAAAGTAAGAAAGACAGAATGAAATATTGAATGCGAACAAGCTGAAAGAAAAAGATCAACAATAAAGAAAGTAAAAAAAAAGAAAGAAAAATAATGAATTCTGGCAGAGAAAATAAAGTCGGAAATATTCAAAGGAACGAAACAAAAAAGTCAAGAAAAATTAAAAAGAAGAAAGAAAGAAAGAAAGAAAGAAAGAATGGTATTGGAAGGTAGATGGTAAAGATAGCAGCAAATAGAAGAAAGAAAGAAAGAAAGAAAGAAAGAAAGAAAGAAAGAAAGAAAGAAAGAAAGAAAGGGGAAGGTATATGCACCAAATAAGAGCAAGAAGGAAAGAAAAAAAGAAAGAAAGTCGGAGGTATATGGTAAAGATAACACCAAATAAAAGAAAGAAAGAAAGAAAGTGGAAGGTATATGGTAAAGATAGCGCCAAATAAAAGAAAGAAAGAAAGAAAGAAAGAAAGAAAGAAAGAAAGAAAGAAAGAAAGAAAGAAAGAAAGAAAGTTTGGGGTATATGGTAAAGATAACACCAAATAAAAGAAAGAAAGAAAGAAAGAAAGAAAGAAAGAAAAAAGGAAGTCGGAGGTATATGGTAAAGATAACACCAAATAAAAGAAAGAAAGAAAGAAAGAAAGAAAGAAAGAAAGAAAGAAAGAAAGAAAGAAAGAAAGTTTGGGGTATATGGTAAAGATAACACCAAATAAAAGAAAGAAAGAAAGAAAGAAAGAAAGAAAGAAAGAAAGAAAGAAAGAAAGAAAGAAAGAAAGAAAGAAAGAAAAAGGAAGTCGGAGGTATATGGTAAAGATAACACCAAATAAAAGAAAGAAAGAAAGAAAGAAAGAAAGAAAGAAAGAAAGAAAGTTTGGGGTATATGGTAAAGATAACACCAAATAAAAGAAAGAAAGAAAGAAAGAGAGAAAAATGAAAGAAAGAAAGAAAGAAGATAGAAAATAGAAAATAAAGAGATGAAGAGAAAGGAAATAAAAAAGAAAAAGCAGGAAAACTAAAACATAAAGCAGAAGAAAACATTTACGTAAACTGCCACAATGAACTGGTTGTAGAAATTAAGAAGATGCCTGATTTTAAGAGCAATTTTGATGTTTACAGTATCACCTCCACACAATTATGCGAGTATCATAAAAACACAGTAAGCCTTGAAAATGGCTGAAGATATACAGATAACAGTTTTGATAGCAGACACAGAAAGGAGATTGCAAGAACTCCTACAGAAAAAGTGAAGGAAAACGCGAAGAAAAGAATAAACCAGAATTCCAAGAAAACAAAATGTATAGCTGTCAGCCATAGGAACAACCTCGAGATGCAATTTACAAATTAGAGATACCAAAATCAAACAAGTACAACAATTTAAATATCTGGGAAGTATTTCAACATAGGACGGAAAGTGAGACCCTGACATGCCAAAGCGAATTGGGATATCGAAAGTGCCTTTAAAAAGCTGAGAAAATGATAATAAAAAAAGGTAAATGTTACAAGAAACGAATCAAGGAAGACAGAAATGTTACGCAATTAGTATTCCTACATGGCAGTAGATGTTGGACAAACATTTCACATACGAAGAAGAAATTCCAAACAATATAAATGTGGTTGCACAGAAAGATGCTGAGACCCATTGAACGAATATGTGAGCAGTGAGATTTTAGAGAAAATGGAAACAAAAAGGAAACTTATACTTAACATCAGGAAGAGACAGTTGAAATTTCTACAGAAGGATGCTGAGGATACCATGGACCAAATATGTGAGCAACGACGAAGTTTTAGAGAAAATGGAAACAAAAAGGAAACTTATACTTAACATTAGGAAGAGACAGTTGAAATTTCTACAGAAGGATGCTGAGGATACCATGGACCAAATATGTGAGCAACGACAAAGTTTTAGAGAAAATGGAAACAAAAAGGAAACTTATACTTAACATTAGGAAGAGACAGTTGAAATTTCTACAGAAGGATGCTGAGGATACCATGGACCAAATATGTGAGCAACGACGAGGTTTTAGAGAAAATGGAAACAAAAAGGAAACTTATACTTAACATCAGGAAGAGACAGTTGAAATTTCTACAGAAGGATGCTGAGGATACCATGGACCAAATAGGAGCAACGACGAGTTTTATAGAAAATGGAAACAAAAGGAATATGTGATTAGGAAGAGACAGTTGAAATTTCTACAGAAGGATGCTGAGGATACCATGGAGCGAATATGTGAGCAACGACGAGGTTTTAGATAAAAGGGAAACAAAAAGGAAACTTATACTTAACATCAGGAAGAGACAATTGAAATTTCTACAGAAGGATGCTGAGGATACCATGGACCGAATATGTGAGCAACGAAGAAGTTTTAGAGAAAATGGAAACAAAAAAGAAACTTATACTTAACATCAGGAAGAGACAATTGAAATTTCTACAGAAGGATTGAGGATAATGGACCGAATATGTGAGAAACGACGAGGTTTTAAAAAGGAAAAGAAAACTTAACATCAGGAAGAGACAGTTGAAATTTTAACGAGGAAAGAAAACTTGGAAATTTTGACACTCACAGGACAACATGAACGCAGACAATGTGCAACCTGCCTAGCGAACTTGCGTAAGCAGGAGAGATAACGAAAAATAAAATTTATTAAGCACTTTACAAAGGACAGGAAATAGTGAAGAGCCTTGATCGCCAACGCTTTTAAGTGACACGGAACACAGAAAAAAAGGAAAAGGAATGTCGATCCTGGCCCTCCATATCTTTCTGTAGCTCTTAATAAGTTTTTTCCTTTTTTTTTTTTCTCCCAGACCCTGTTCTGCTAACCACTTGCTCAAGCCTATTAACTATGTCATGTATTGCTTTTCCTTGTCGCTCTTTCCGTCGATCCGTCTTGTGAGTATCAGATTTCCCAAGCCCTCCTTCCTCATTAGATGTCGCAGAAATTTCCGCTGCCTCTTTCTGGTGAGTATAAATTTCCTCTTTGTTTCTAAAACCTCGTCGTTGCTCCCATGTTTGGTCCATGATATCCTCAGTAGAGCAACATTTCTGATGCTTCAGTTCTCTCCTTCATCTTTGAGGACACTGCCCAGCATTTGCTGCCATATAGGAGGACAGATATGTAAAAGCAAATAAAACTATAACGAATAGTACAGTTTTGTTGAACATGTATCAAAGAAGTATTTCTGCCTAAATACAAAACTAAATATATATAAAAATCGGGAAAAAAAAGTTTTAGTTCTTGCAGACGCGTTTTCGTCTTCCGAACTAATAATTTTTTCCAGTTGCCATTTTATACTAATTTGTCTTCATAATTATTCTGTGAAATTAAACAGCTAAATATATATTTCATAACTATTAACGGTATTATAGTGTACACTATCTTCTTGCTGGAAATCCTATTCAAGAATATGTATTCACTCAAATGGGAAAACTATTATTTTTCTCGACAGCCGATATCTGCTCAGTTGCGTATCTGAAACGGAAACAAAGCATTTTAATTTATAATATATATTTTTTATAATTATAATAATTTTTTGCCTTAGATTTCAACTCTCGAAATTGATTGTACGATGTTTTTTACAAACATTAAATTTTGCCTTTGACTTTTGCGCAAAGAGTAAAAAATCAGTTTTTTTTGATTTTTCACATTCTAGGTTGTAATTTTTGTCCAGCCAATCTGGACTCAAAACCGGCACTGAAGAATTATCTAGCATACAAAAAAAAAATCATCGAAATTGGATGAAAACTGTGGAAATGCGTAAACAACATCCGATCAGACACACACACATAGATATACACACAAATTTTGGGAATATATATATATATATATATATATATATATAATAAAATGACAATTGGAAAAGAATCTTAGATTTTGCCGACGCGTTTGGTCTTCCGATTTTTTCAAGGCAAAAATGAAATCGTAACGCGTTGGCAAAATCTAAGATTATTTTCCAGTTGTCATTTTATACCAATCTGTCTTGTCCACAGAATTGATCTGGAATTTAACTATATATATATATATATATATATATATATATATATATATATATATATATATATATATATATATATAGGTTTGGTTTGGTTTGGTTTGTTTGTCTTACGGCATATCAACCTTAATGCCGAGAAAATTTATATTGTTGCTAATATTTTTTTTTAAAAAATGTATAGTTGGCAATATTTTTCCAAAAATGGATAGCTGTTTGTAATGCAGGTATTTTTTTTAAAGTATTTCTGATAATAATTTTTCCTTCAAAATTTATTGCTGGTAATAATTTTTTACAAAATATTTCTGGTATTAAAACCTATTTTTCATAGTATTTTGACACAAGTTTGGGTGTTAACTATTTACCCATACATGTGCTACCACACCCGTCTAGGGTGGACCTGGGAACATGAGGTGGTTTCACGCTCCTCAAAACCTCCTGATCAGTGGCCTTGCTCTCGAAAGTAGTTTATCGTCTTACCCAGGACGCGGATGTAGTTTATTTTCATATCGAGGACGGACATATATATATATATATATATATATATATATATATATATATATATATATATATAGTTTATGAAAAACTAGGTAATCCGTATGGGTAAACCTAAGTAGGATGTGTGACGTCAGATATATATATATATTCACAGAAAATATTCTTCCTCGAATTTCTCGGACATTCATGCCGGTAAATGTTGTTTAATACTGTTTATTATAAACAGAGCATTTACTTAAATATTTATATCTATAAAAAGAATGTATAAACATAAAAATGTCTTAAAATAATTGTCGGACTTTGTGCATTTCATAATGTGTGACGTCATTTGTCTACATTTGATACGCCATGAGCAGATATTAATTTAATATTTAAGTAAATGCCCTGTTTATAATAGACAGTATTAAACAACATTTACCGGCCTGAATGTCCGAGAAATTTTCATAGAAAATATTCGTTCTCCGACAGGATTCGAATAATTAGTGTCTTGTCTACGAACAATAAAGTTACAGGCATGGACATTAATAAGATAGGAGTTAGACCCTATTTACTAGGTATTTAAAAGAATTTTATTTGTGGAGCTGATCATATGCTCAGGAGAATCATACGACTGAAACAAGATATGGAATTTCTCAGTGCAGACATATCTTGGCGTTGAAGCACAAAAACCCGATGAAAAGAATAGAACAGAAAGTGACAAATAATTGGATTCGATGTTCCATATGATACAAGAATAAGCCGCAAAGAAACGGAAACTATACAAAAATACCAGGATCAGGTTATGGAGTTGTAGAAACTGTGGAACCTGAATGTAGACCTAATTCCTCTAGTAATGGGTGCGCTTCGAACACCACTTAGAAAGGTGCCGCATGCTAGGATCGACCCCTCCAGTCCGATAACATCAAGACGTCTCCTTCCTGACAAATCGATCATGGTGAAATTCGAACCCGGGTCTCTTGGTCAGAATGGGGACGTTCTAACCAGTCGTGCCCACGTATCGCCTACAGCACTTAGACTGATTTTTCACACTCTTTTGTTTGATGACGTCACAAGTCCCAGGCCCCGTGAAATCCATAATATAAGAAAAATGGTAAAAGTTTACTTCTGCAAAGGATGAAACAGTTTTAGCCATTATTCTTTGCTGTACAACATTCTGTTGTTGGTGGACAAAAATGCCTTTTTCTATTTAATAATTCGACAATTAACTTTTAGATTTAAATCTATGAAAAATTTCTCAGAGTTAACCTGTAGAAAAAAACAATATTTATAAATATAATTGACAACAGGAAAACTGTAAATAGACCTTTCCTTATTTCACCTTTCTTAACAGAATTACTACTCTCCCAAACAAACGTACACAACAATATCGTGAAATCAAAAGAAAATGGTTGAATTCGTCAACACAGCAATAATAACAATATCTCCATACGTGGTAGTAATTGTCGTAATTTTCAGTTAACAGTATGAAAATAGCCTTCTCTAAATTCTTCCAGTTGCTAAGGACATTTTGTTTTTTGTTATTATTAGTTACTTTGTTTAAATAAATTCATTTCATTTTTTGCCTTGAGAAAGTCCACATTGGACGAAACGCGTTGGCAGCTATTACAGTTTTCCTATTGTCATTTATATTTATAAAATTTAAATCTATTTAATAGAATGATTTTTGTGTGGAAAGCTGAAAATATTTAACTGTGTACCAAGGAGGTGGGGTTCTTTTCTCTCCCCGGGTACAACGTCTGATTGATATTGCTCGTTTTGTTTTGAAACTCCAGATATGTTACTCAAAATAGTCCATCGTATTCTGATAATAATCCCATTTCAATACTAAGCACTCCGTTTAAAGGCCATCGAATTACTAACGCTTCAGTTGAACTGAACAAAGCTTCTTATGTTGACATTCGGCTTTGTTTACTCATTACACGTATAAAAACATTTTGTTCAGTTATTCTAAAGGCAATTTTGAATATAGTGAGTACATCTTTTGTTTCATAATTGCTGACGTCAGCGTATTTTTTGTTGAAATGAGGACTTTAGTAGATTTTTTTTAAATTGTATAGAGTCTAACTTTAGGCTGCCAATAAAGGTACTTATGACTGCAGTAGACAAATATTTTAAAGCTTATTCAGCATGAATTCATTGCATTGTAAATGAAGCTATCACATTATTTACTTTTCAAACTCAGTTTGATGACGTCACTAGCCCTAGAACCAATGAAAATTTCGAATTTATGATAATTGGTAGTATTATAATCCTGCAAAGTTTCAAACATTTTAAAATTTGGTGTTCTATGGCATTTTATATTTGGCGGGTAAAAAGATACAACACCGCCTTTTACAAATCGGGGATAAATTTCTTACGATAGGGTTAATGAAACATCACAAAGAGAAATATATAAGCTGGACGAAGTAGTACATGAAAACTGATTTTTCGCTGACTTACGGATTCCTGTAATTTTATAAACTTCCATATAGTCATACTTTTGTCTTCCAATACAAGTATTTTCTGACTTCAGCAGACAAATATTGCAAAATGCATTCATGAATTCTTTGTATTCTGAGTGTTCTTGCATGGAAGCGTTTGGTTTATTTACTTTTCAAACTCGAATCGTTTCATGACGTCACATGTTCCAGACCCAGTGAAAATCACAAATATAGGATAAATAGCAGAGGAATAATCCAGCAAAATTTCAAGCAATTTAAGTCTATATTCGGAGCCCTACGGCATTTTGAAGTTGGTGGGCAAAAATTGCCTCTGCTAATTCCAAAATAGCCGGCCTGAGATTAGCTTAATATGAAATCATATACATATATTCTTACTTTAGCCTTCCAATCACTCAGTTATGTGCAACGCGTAATACACGCTTAGGCGATCATGTATCTTTCGATATATGACTGACGTGACAGATTTTTTTCCCCCGGAGTAGTTTGCCATTCCTTTCTGCGGTAGACCAGTTACCATCAAAGGCTATAGAACCCAGTCTGCCTTACTACTTACCTATAGCTGGGAGGAGAATTCATACCTTTCCCAAGGGTAATAGTACGTAAGTAAATATAATGGATTCGACTGGAATTCGAACTCGGCTCTCCGCTAATCATTACTCCACCGTGCCTACAAAACAAACACTTTTGTATCCAAATCATTGTGCATTTAGCATGAATTATTGATATTGTAAATAAAGCTATTTCATTAAAGATTTTCTTTTATTTACTTTTCAAAATCTCACGTTTGATGACGTCACGTGTTCTGAACTCAGTGAAAATTTACAAACAAAAAAATTGCTCTAAAGTTAGAATTTCTCTTGACCTATTTAGTCTTGCTGTAAAGGATTGTGTGGGGCAAAGGAACGTTCAACTGAACAATTCTGAGCTCGCATTGGTAGAGCGAAATGGCTGAACTAGCACTGAAGTCAAATGGTGTAAAGAGAAGACTCCATGTTATATGTGCAATGCAACATTTATATACGAATATGAGGCTGTCTTACTAGGAGATATTTAAAGCTAAGTTACCCACGTTGCCAAGTAAGTTATCACCTGGAATTAGTAAGGATAAATATATCCTCTTACTTTTTTTTTTTTTTTTTTTAAGCCCCGAGCAAGGCGTGAAGCCACTAGGATAGGGGGTTGAAGAAGATTTGGAGCAAGAGCAGATAGGAGTGATAGAAAAAGGATGAGGAGGGGGATAGTGGGTAGATCAAGGTAACTGGAGATGTCGATTGACATTACATTTGAATAGTTGGAGATTATAGCTCTCAGGGAAACAGTAATTGGGAAGGGTGTTTCACAGGCGAGAGGTGCGAGGTATGAAGCTATTAGAGTTGAAGAGACGGCTACATTTAAAAGTTTCTACAGTGTAAGGGTGGGAGCGGGATGCCAGCATCGTAAGGCGCTTGAATTCATGGAGTCTTGGAACCAGTGAAAGTAGCTCATCGGAGCAATTACCATGAAAGTATTTGTAGAAAAGACAGAGAGAGGCGACGGTGCGTCTGTGAGAGAGTGATTGCAGACGAGACGCCATATCAGGGCCAATTACATTACATATCCGTCTCTGGATCTTGTCAAGAACTCCGAGGTAAACAGAAGGTGCCCCAGACCATATATGGCAGCAATACTCCATGCAAGCGCGAATGGTTGATTTGTATATTTGAAGTATCGATTCCGGGGAGAAAAATTTCCTGGCGCGGCACCGAGAGCCAACTTTCCTCGCGGTGGAAGAAGCAATTGACTCAATGTATTTGTTCCATCTCAGGTCAGCAGTCAACGTGAGACTTGAATATGAATGTGTTTCACTAATGATAACCTTGTGGAGCCGGTATCTCTCTAACAGTGACAAATAAGGGACGAAGAATCGATCTAGTTTTTCTGTCACGTGGCCCTTTTTATGCACATGTATGTAATTTTTATATTCCTATATTGCTATCCCTATCCCAGAGATGTGGGAGTGGCATTTTTGCCCGTGCACAGATTTCAATTGATACGGCTTCCTTTGTGATTGAGGTATTTATTTGAATCACCAGATATGTTACTCAAAAAAGACTATCGTGACAGAGAGATTTTCAGTTATTCTAAAGACAATTGTGAATAGAGTGAATACATCTTTTGCTTCATATTTGCTGACGTCAGTATTTTTTATTTATTTATTTATTTATTTTTTTGCTGACGTGAGGATTTTAGTAATTTTTATAACATTACTTTTGCCTTCCAAAAGAGATAATTTATAACTTCAGTCCTCAAATATTACAAAGGACATTCAACATGAATTCTCTCTATTGTAGATGAAGCAATTTCATTGAAGTCTTTTCTTTTTTTTCTTTTTTTTCAAACTCTCACGTTTAATGATGTCACTAAGTCTAGAACAGAGTACCAATCCTGGTTCAACGATTTACTGCTGGATAATATATACTCAATAGTGTACCTGATGCATTATATGCCGTGAGCATGAGTTTATTCGTATACGTGTATATGAAGGCGCAGTTTCATGTACGCATAAAGATATCTATTTATATAATTATATCTCTACGCCCGGAAAGTGTCCAAAAGTTTCGAATGCCTCCAGAACTAGCGGCGTGGCGGTGGTGTATGTCGGCGTCCATACAGCTGAGAGTTTACAGTGCATTTGTGGACAGACACTCTCCCATAGGGTTACTTATTCGGTTTTTGAATACCACCAGAATGCGCTGTGTTACACAAGTGTAAGTCGGCGCACAGACAGCGGAGACTTTATGGTGCATACGTGGACAGACACTCTCCCATAGGGTTACTCAGTCGGTTTTTGAATACCACCAAAACTAAATGTGTGGCGCTGGTGTAAGTCAGCTCCCAGACTGCGGAGGGTTACAGTCGGATTTTGAATAGGGTTACTCATTCGGTTTTTGAATACAACCAGCTGTGGGACTAAATATGATCCAATTCATCAGACCTACAAATTCAAATTTTGAATTTGTAGGTCTGATAAATTGGATCATATTTACGATTCCAATAGAATAAATTATGACCATGGAATATTACTGTTTAAGCCTTTTATTATTATTATTATTATTATTATTATTATATATATATATATATATATATATATATATATATATGGTTTGAACAACGATCTGTTTTTGGTGTTATTTCTGTTGGTGTAAACATATTTCTTTTACGGTAGGACATTATGTCGACGGTTTCAGTATTTTAAAACAGTTTTCCTTGTAGTATTCATGCATAACAGATGTGAATAAGTGCATTTATTTAAGACGTGTTTCGACGTGAGTGTGACTTGGCTGGTGTTTCACATCTCGTGAAAGGATCTTTTCAAAACTTTGCATCAACACACGCCTATCAGCAACGACTTGATTTGACTCGCTATATTACAGAGTGCTAGACCTGGTTTCGTGTTTAACTCTACAAAGGCAATTGGCAAAAGTGGTTATACGTTGTTGTCCCTTCTTTGTAATCATTCTACTCTAAGCCAAACGATCATGCGCAAAAACGCAGGTCTTACATCAGCAGGGTTTACATCAACACACGCCAATCAGAGGTGACCTGATTTGATTCGCTATATAGCAAAATGCGATCCCTGGTTTAACGTTTTACTGTATAAAGGTCTATAACAAATTGGCAAACGTGATTATACGTTGTTGTCCCTTCTTTGTAATCATTCTACTCCAAGCAAGGCGATAATGTCCACGTCTTACATAGAGTGAAAGAGGATGCAAAGAATTTACTGGAGGGTGATTGAGAAAAGGACAAAAAAAGAACGGGTTCAGGAAGACAGAAGATGGAGGCTGAGGTTTCATTTAAATTTTTAAAGGTTGTAGTTATGAGGCAAGCAAGAAATTGGAAGGAAGTTCCACAAGTAGTAAGTGCGAGAAAAGAAACTATTAGATTACAAGTGGCGATTGCATCTAGCTACTTCAACATTAAAACGGTGAGATATAGTTGTCAATCTAACAGCACACTTAAATTAGTAGAGGTACTAGGGACAAACGTTTGTCAGGGAAATTGCTATGGAAATATTTGTAAAGGATGTTTCATTAAGGCGGATTATATATAAAGGTGTTTCATTAAGACGGATCAAAATCAGCAGTAAATAAATCAGTGTTATCGGTGAAAATTTACTTATTTATCTATTGGATCTTGTGATTTAAGTCATGGTAATCATGTGTGAAAGATAATATCGCCTAAATATCGGACAAACCTGAAAGAAAAAAG
The DNA here is from genome assembly GCA_903632075.3 of Acanthosepion pharaonis. NCBI lineage: Eukaryota > Metazoa > Mollusca > Cephalopoda > Sepiida > Sepiidae > Acanthosepion > Acanthosepion pharaonis. The sequence goes on from CAHIKZ030005498.1 coordinate 2,275,020, forward strand.
AAAAAAAATCATTAGACGATTAAACTTAATTCACATTTAAAATAGATCCGGGTTATTAAAACACCCTTTAGAAAAGAAGCCAGATCATATCGATGAGAAAGTTATTGAGGTTGAGTTGCCTGGGCAGGATTGATTGCATTGGAGACTCTGCTTTGAATTTTACCAAGAATCGCGAGACGTACAGAAACACTAGACCAGATATCACAATAGTATTCAATGCACAGAAGAATGGTAGATTTATAAATGTGCAAGATGAATTTTGGCGAAAAAATTGTTCTGGCACGACACAGTGAACCAAATTTCCTTACCTTGTTATTGCATGAAAATGTTTAATGAGGATTTCAAGCCGGGATTAAAATTAAACAATGAATAAAAAAAAACTCATAGACGCTAATCATGCATCGAGGAAAATAAGAAAAAAAAATGGCGGCTTCAAAATAATAATTAAAAGCCATAAAACGAGTTGGAAGAAAGCTCTAGAAACAAAAAAATAATCCAGATAGAATTAATTAAGAGTTAGTAAGATTAGATCTTCCCCAACCTACCAGTTGTCCCCAGGGTTATCAGAAAAAGATTAACTCTTATAATATTTCCCAATTACCGAAGAACAATTCTTATTGTGTTTACTTAAAGTACTTAAATACTTATTTAAAGTATACAATAAAAAAAAAGTGGGTTCACTGTGGCGTACTAGACAATGTTTCTCCCCGAATATATCTTAAATATATTTAGGTCTACCATTTGTTCATTCTTTTAGCATTCATGCCACATATCGCCGGTTGTACCTTTTTTTATTGAAGTAAGGCAGTAAAGCCACTAAGACACAAGGGGTTACTGGGTGTGAGATAATTAGAAAAGAGAAGTATTTTTGAGGAACGAGGACAATAGAAGAGTAACCAGGACAGTAGATAACAATTGCATATAAGTTTTTGAAGCTCAAAGTTGGCTGAGTGGGAAGAAAGTTCCACAAGTGTGAAGTGCGAGAAAAGAAACTCTTAGCACAGAACTTACGGTTGCATCTAAAATTTTTTAAAATAAATAAAATTAAATATATGACCCATTTAAAGTTAAGTTTAAATACCGAACAGAGGGAATGGTTTAAAAAATAATTTTTTGTTACAGGTTTAAATTTAATTCCTCTTTTCATCGGAATTGCTAGACTTAACTAAAACTTAAGCGGGGTACGGTACGTTGCTCATATGTGTTTTTTTTCTCTTTCTAGCACTGGTACTGTGACGTATTGGAAATATTACATAGTTCGTGTCTTTTAAGAGCGACTTTATATGAAGGTATCAGAAAGAATAGTGATTTTAAAAGAAAATAAAAATTACACGCAAATGTAAACAAACTTCGGAGGTGGGTTGCATATACGAAGAAAGATTATACCGAATTAAGGTGTCGGATAAAGATGAACTAACTTTATTATTTCTAAATACATAACTTTATGTGCATAGGACGCTGAAGGTCATAGGCCGAAAGCCCAAAATCCCTCCGTAGGAGTTAGCCTGAAGTCCCCCCGAAGGGCATCTTCAAGTAAAGTTAATAAATGTGATAAAATGGATTTAGTTTCTTCAAAAAAAAAAAAAAGGTTTGTGCATTTCTTTCAACCCTGAAAGCTGCACCAGCACTCTGATAATTCTGATAATTCTGGTATTTCTAGCACGAAACAGTCGTCTCACTTTTATATTAACATAACCTCTATCATCGTTTTTTTTTTATCTAGAGCTTGATACGATCTTTCCCCAAATATCGTTGGTACATCACATCAGCAGTTGACCTGGAAAAACGAAAGAAACGAGGTGATTTCCTGTATACAAGAAAGCACGAAATAGCGAGGTATTTATTATACAATTTAGAGAGAACAAAAGCCAGTTAACGACCACACTATGACTTACTATTACAGGGATACCATCAGGTTCACATGCTTTGTGGGGATTCAGGTTCGAGATGACAGCAGAAACCAATGGAAGGAGTTATATATATATATATATATCACTCCACAAAGAATTGGTTTTAAGCGGAAATTCAGGCTGGGAGACTCCAGATAAATCAAGAGTAGAGTTTGAGGAGAATTTACGGGCAAAGCATTCAACTTTACCAGCAGAGGATGATAATACCTCAAATAGATTAAAGAGGAAGGGAATACAGACCTTGAACTTATTTAGTACCCTATTACAGAGTCGACAGGAAAGAGAAAAAAAAGAAATCAGGAGGACAGTAGATAGCGATTGACATTACATTTAAATTTCCGAAGATTAAAATTGGTTGGAATGCATGGAGTCGTGAGAGATGCTACGGCTACATCTGGCCAGTCTAGCAATGCACTTAAATTCATACAGTCTAGGTAGCATAGCGAAGAGGCCATCCGAACAATTACCATGACAGTATTTATGAAAAGTCACAGAGAAACAAGCTTACTGAAGCCGATCTGCCAGACCAGGACCAATAATATCGCTGATTCTCCTTTGGGTCTTATCAAGG
>CAHIKZ030005498.1:2282500-2382500 GCA_903632075.3 Acanthosepion pharaonis
CCGGAAGTTTTTAAAAATAACACGATTGACTATGCCAAGACCAACAAGTATTTTTTTTCAACTCATCAACAATCAGCAGAAACAAAACCTTGGTGAACATAAGAACTGTTATACCAGAACATTACCTATTCTATTGTAATAGACTCTCCCACACATAATAAGTAGTAGTAGTAGCGGTAGCCAGTTGGGCTCAGTGGAGTTGAGTGAGTCAGTCGATGTCGGACATTAAAGTATCATCACCACAACTAGATTGCTGCGTCATTAATTATTATTGCAAGTTCCTAACGTTTTGTACGTCGGACCCTTTTAGGACCGACTTATTGAAATACAAGCCTCCACTGTGAAAACTACTCTACAACAAGAACTATGGTAAAAATTTTCTCCTTCTTGATTGTCTGTCATGTTCAATGTTATTGAAGTCCCTTTTGATATTCCAGCAGTATCATGTACAATGGAATAGGTGCATTCAATTGGGATGTCTTTAGTTGGAGTTTCTTTCTCACTGTGAAAACGAAATGTTCTCTATGTTCTTGATTTTCATCTGTAGTGAAGCGATAAAAGTGATGGGATGAATTTATGAATATCAAACAGAAGATTTTAGGGTTTCATTTTTTTTATGCGTCCTTAATTACCATGTTTACAAAATTATTACTGATAAAGTTTATCAGTATTTGAATTTTGGCGATAAATTGGAAAACTTCCGTACATCTATTCTAAAATTTTTGACTGACATAAATTGCTTGGCCGACCTTAAAAGTGATGGGTTTTTACGACCTGTATTAACTAAATCTTGCAGCCAGCCAAGATCGTAAATTAATGTTTTTTGTTTGTAAAAATGAACAATTTCAATATAACACAAACGTTAGGTAACCATGAAAAACTAAGGCTATTTTCGGAATCAGCACCATCAAATTAACTAAAGAACATCTTTTTTTTTCTTGGTACTAAAAATTGTGTTGACCAGTGTTAATTGAGGCAAAGAGGGTCGACAGTTTTGACCTATGTGAAATGTTTTGGGGTGTTTTCTTTTTTGTATTCAAGTTTGACATTAAAATAAAAATTTTGCCGTGGGAATTACTGGACATACCTTCAAATTCATTATTTGGTCATTTGTGAAAAAAAAATGCAGATGAAATTTCCATGAAAATTTGGGGTTTTTTACAGGTTTATTTGTAAAAAATAAACGTTGCCCAGGAATTTAAAAAGTATAGTAACAGATAACTTCTAATTCAGTTATTCAAACACAAAAATAACTTTAAACGGTTTTTACATTACAATACTTCTTGGTAGACAATATTCTTTGTCTGTCCTTATGGAACATAAACTTACAAATTGGTTTTACTTCCCACACGTGAAAAACCAACATACAACTGCCCATGAGGGAAACAGGATTCTTCTAACTGTAGTCCAGTAACTTAAGTTTCTGTTCAAGAATATATTATATATTCTTATAGGGATCTACACTAATTTGCCGAAAAACGGTATATCTATAGTTTAAAATTAATTTAAAAAAATGAAAAATCGTTCTTGAATCTTTCTTTTTAGCTTCACTTCAAAAATAAAGGAATAAATTTACTATCCTCACTAAGCAAATTACGTTGGTGTATTTAAATTGATTGGAATAAACATTTGTTTTATTTTCATTAAAATCAATGATTTCTGCCATTTTGAGACATTTGTAAACAAAATTTAAATTCCCGTTTTAAAAATATTGCAAAAATAAAACATATTTTTCAAATGTTATTTGAGTAAACTTTTAAAAATTTAAAGTTTACATAACCTAGTTTGAAACAAACAGTGCATACGTTTTTAGATAAAACATACTTTTTTCAAATGTTATTTGAGCAAAATTTAAAAAAAACATAAAATTTACATAATCTAGTTTGGAACAAACAGCACTTACATTTTTAGAAAAAAACGCAGTAGAAAATAAGAAAAGCGTTTCTTAACAACGGCGACTCGTTTGTAAGGTGTTGATTGATGGTATTGACAGAAGTCATTGGACGGATGGACAGAAGTGACAAATTTTACGAAATTTAAGTCTTCTTAATTAAGTACACAGTAACTTTTACAAATTAACGAATATTTTAAGCAATGCAATATCTTATTAATTACGAGATACTTTAACTTTACATACTTACTTTTGAAGATGGAAAATTAATAATAAAATTTAAAATACTATATAAGATTAAAATAAATTTAAAATTACATTACTAAAATATAAACATTAATATAACATAAAATTTCATTAATAAGAGAGTTACCTATAATTTTTGTCTACATCTCTTACGAAAGTTCATGGCATCTTATTTATTATTGAGTTTTATATTATCTCAGTTAGGAAGTTTTAAATAACACTTAAAATACGTGAATTTGTAATGATAATTTCATGTATAAACATCCGTATATATATGAAGAAAATTGTTTATACACAGCCAGAAACAATGTAAAATTATTTTTTTAATACTGGACAATTGCAAATTGTAATAAGACTTTTGATTTATGATTAGTAAAAATAATTTGAATAAATAACAGTGCATTGAAACTGAATTTTAAAAGATTTAACAACTTATTGTAAATAAAGTTGTAAAAAAAAGAAAACAATTCTTCAAGAATTTATTTTTCATCGGAATATTTCTTTGCTTCAGACAATAATATTCTTAACATATATTATTCATAAAAACAATTAAAAGCTTTTCTAATTCAATAATGTCTTAGGTTTATTGGGTTTCGTAATTTACAATTCAGATCTGATTTTCAGTAACTGGTCGTTTGTTTTTAGACTGTTTTTCTTCTCCTTCTTTTTTATGATTTTTCTTTTGTTTGTGTTTTATTTGTTTTTTGTTTCATTTTATTTTGCTTTATCCTTTATTAATTTGTTTTAACTTTTTATCATTTTTTAAATTAATTTTTAAACACCTTTGCACAAAAACAGGGTGTGGATTTTATTGAAGTTTGTGGGATATTTTTCTCCACCAATTTATCTTTATAAACAAACATACAAATACAGACATACGGAAACAATCTTTCTTATATATATATATATATATATATATATATAGATAGATAGATAGATAGATAGATTATAGAAGTGGAGATAAATAATTGTAAACAGTGACTATTACTGCTGCTGATACAAGACTCTTCGTTAAGACGAATCGAGTTCTCCGGTCACTGCCGTGTTTGTTTAAAATTAATATGTCTAAATTCACTATCAGCCCAGAGCTCTACACCTTATCTCCAACTGATACCAAGTCAGTGGGGTTTTGATCCCGGCCTGATTTAATCGAAAATGTAGCCACACTGATGAGCTGTGAAACAGAGAAACAGTCCGTGGTTGACAATATATATATATATATATATATATATATATATATATATACTCACACACACATAGATAGATAGATTCATTCGTGAAATCTCCCGTCGTTTATCGACGCGGGATGTTGACCCGCGCCAATCGGGGATACTTTTACGACATATGAGGGTCAGGTCACTCAGTTCCTAGGAACCGTCAGTCAATCACCCTGCACAGTGGTGAAGATTTTGTGCAGAACCAACTAAGAGCCGAATACAGAGACCTGGTGCACCGTGTGCTACAAGGTCCGCAAACGACCCTCTTCTTGTTTTGAATTCAGAGTTTTCCTTCTCCTAGACCAGTTGTCACTCAAGGCTATAGAACTTGACCTGTCCTGCTATTTATCCATAGTTGAAATATACCATAGCAATATATATATATATATATATATGTATATATGTGTGTGTGTGTGTGTGTGTGTGTGTGTGTGTATATGTGAAAAAATATAGACTTAAACTGTACTATATTTATGGGATAAAGTGCTCAATATTAGAGATAGAGCGTGTGTAAATATAAAAGCGAACATTGAAGTCAACACTTAGAGTTGACAGATTGTTTCATGTTAGACGCAATCGTTAGACCACCAATCGATTGCCTCTAGCATGAACAGCCTGGCGCCTATAAGTGCTGACTTCAATGTTCACTTTTACACACACACACACACACACACACACACACACACACACACACACACACACACACACACACATACACACACACACAAAACTATATATATGGTTAAGTTATGTAATCCGTATGGGTAGTCCCAAGAAGACGAAATCCTGAGAGCTCAATGTAAATCCGGAGATAATAATTTAAATAAAAACAGACCACATTAAGGTTCGATTGCTTTCTTTTTCTCCTTCTTTCGTTATCTTCAAATAACACTCACAGCATTTGGAAGTGTTATCTGATGGTCCAGCGTCCCTTAAAAGGACTCTGGTGAAATAAATTATTATAATGGAACCTTAAAGTGATCTGTTTTTCTTTAAGATATATATATATATATATATATATATATATATAATTGTAATTATCGAAAGGGATGAATAATTCTGTACGCAACTTTGTATATAAAGAAGTAATTGATTGTTTTTATTGATCCGACAGATTATTTTTGGTGGATGCTTATATTTGAGTAGAACGCTCCGTTTGTTTCAAACGATAAAATTATTTTCGTTTACGTGCTTGAATATTCGGAGGGTGCATGGTTTCCTTCAATAAGATACAATGAATATTTAGGCCGGTAGGCGAAAATAAATATATGGTTTGGAATAAACGGAGCATCTATTCAAATATGAGTATTCACTAAAAATAATATTTAAAGTGAAAAAAATAAGAGGGAGAGAGAAATCGAGACAGACAAGAAGTGAGAGAAAATAGACGTCTTTTGTTTGTTTTAATATCTGATGATTTTAAAATCAGTATACTTTACGGAATAGCAAACATTTATCAGACATAATCAAAACGTTCTTCTTCTTCACTACTGTCCTCCTCCTCCTTCTTCTTTTCTCTACCACCTTCTTCTTCTTCTTCTTCTTCTTCTTCTTCTTCTTCTTCTTCTTCTATTTCTTCTTCTCCTCTTCCCCTTCCATCCCTTCCCTTCCTCCTCTTCTTCTTCTTCTTCTCCTCCTCCCCAACCATCCCTTCCCTTCCTCCTCTTCTTCTTCTTCTTCTCCTCCTCCCCTTCCATCCCTTCCCTTCCTCCTCTTCTTCTTCTTCTCCTCCTCCCCTTCCATCCCTTCCCTTCCTCCTCCTCTTCTTCTTCTTCTCCTCCTCCTCCCCCCTTCCATCCCTTCCCTTCCTCCTCCTCTTCTTCTTCTTCTCCTCCTCCTTTCCATCCCTTCCTTCCTCCTCCTCTTCTTCTTCTTCTTCTTCTCCTGCTCCCCTTCCATCCCTTCCCTTCCTCCTCTTCTTCTTCTCCTCCTCCCTTTCCATTCCTTCCCTTCCTCCTCCTCTTCTTCTTCTTCTTAACCGTGTCCCTTGGTTCTCCAAGCATACCTGTCCTCTGTAGCTCTTAAAACATTTCCTCGTTTTCCATTTTCTCTAAAACCTCGTCGTTGCTCACATATTCGGTCCATGGTATCCTCAGCATCCTTCTGTAGAAATTTCAATTGTCTCTGCCTGATGTTAAGTATAAGTTTCCTTTTTGTTTCCATTTTCTCTAAAACCTCGTCGTTGCTTACATATTAGGTCCATGGTATCCTCAGCATCCTTCTGTAGAAATTTCCACTGTCTCTTCCTGATGTTAAGTATAAGTTTCCTTTTTGTTTCCATTTTCTCTAAAACTTCGTCATTGCTCACATATTCCGTCCATGGTATCCTTAGCATCCTTCTGTAGAAATTTCAACTGTCTCTTCCTGATGTTAAGTATAAGTTTCCTTTTTGTTTCCATTTTCTCTAAAACTTCGTCATTGCTCACATATTCCGTCCATGGTATCCTCAGCATCCTTCTGTAGAAATTTCAACTGTCTCTTCCTGATGTTAAGTATAAGTTTCCTTTTTGTTTCCATTTTCTCTAAAACTTCGTCATTGCTCACATATTCCGTCCATGGTATCCTCAACATCCTTCTGTAGAAATTTCAACTGTCTATTCCTGATGTTAAGTGTAAGTTTCCTTTTTGTTTCCATTTTCTCTAAAACTTCGTCGTTGCTCACATATTCGGTCCATGGTATCCTCAGCATCCTTCTGTAGAAATTTCAACTGTCTCTTCCTGATGTTAAGTATAAGTTTCCTTTTTGTTTCCATTTTCTCTAAAACCTCGTCGTTGCTTACATATTAGGTCCATGGTATCCTCAGCATTCTTCTGTAGAAATTTCAACTGTCTCTTCCTGATGTTAAGTATAAATTTCCTTTTTGTTTCCATTTTCTCTAAAACTTCGTCATTGCTCACATATTCCGTCCATGGTATCCTTAGCATCCTTCTGTAGAAATTTCAACTGTCTATTCCTGATGTTAAGTGTAAGTTTCCTTTTTGTTTCCATTTTCTCTAAAACTTCGTCGTTGCTCACATATTCGGTACATGGTATTCTCAGCATCCTTCTGTAGAAATTTCAACAGTCTCTTCCTGATGTTAAGTATAAGTTTTCTTTTTGTTTCCATTTTCTCTATAACTTCTTCGTTGCTCACATATTCGGTCCATGGTATCCTCAGCATCCTTCTGTAGAAATGTCAACTGTCTCTTCCTGATGTTAAGTATACGTTTCCTTTTTGTTTCCATTTTCTCTAAAACTTCGTCATTGCTCACATATTCGGTCCATGGTATCCTCAGCATCCTTCTGTAGAAATTTCAACAGTCTCTTCCAGTTGTTAAGTAAAAGTTTCCTTTTTGTTTCCATTTTCTCTAAAACTTAGTCATTGCTCACATATTCGGTCCATGGTATCCTCAGCATTCTTCTGTAGCAATTTCAACAGTCTCTTCCAGTTGTTAAGTATAAGTTTCCTTTTTGTTTCTATTTTCTCTAAAACTTCGTCATTGCTCACATATTCGGTCCATGGTATCCTCAGCATCCTTCTGTAGAAATTTCAACAGTCTCTTCCAGTTGTTAAGTATAAGTTTCCTTTTTGTTTCCATTTTCTCTAAAACTTCGTCATTGCTCACATATTCGGTCCATGGTATCCTCAGCATCCTTCTGTAGAAATGTCAACTGTCTCTTCCTGATGTTAAGTATAAGTTTCCTTTTTGTTTCTATTTTCTCTAAAACTTCGTCATTGCTCACATATTCGGTCCATGGTATCCTCAGCATCCTTCTGTAGAAATTTCAACTGTCTCTTCCTGATGTTAAGTATAAGTTTCCTTTTGTTTCCATTTTTCTAAAACTTCTTCGTTGCTCACATATTCGGTCCATGGTATCCTCAGCATCCTTCTGTAGAAATTTCAACTGTCTCTTCCTGATGTTAAGTATAAGTTTCCTTTTTGTTTCTATTTTCTCTAAAACTTCGTCGTTGCTCACATATTCAGCCCATGGTATCCTCAGCATCCTTCTGTAGAAATTTCAACTGTCTCTTCCTGATGGTAAGTATAAGTTTCCTTTTTGTTTCCATTTTCTCTAAAACTTCGTCGTTGCTCACATATTCGGTCCATGGTATCCTCAGCATCCTTCTGTAGAAATTTCAACTGTCTCTTCCTGATGTTAAGTATAAGTTTCCTTTTTGTTTCCATTTTCTCTAAAACCTCGTCGTTGCTTACATATTAGGTCCATGGTATCCTCAGCATTCTTCTGCAGAAATTTCAACTGTCTCTTCCTGATGTTAAGTATAAGTTTCCTTTTTGTTTCCATTTTCTCTAAAACATCGTCATTGCTCACATATTCGGTCCATGGTATCCTTAGCATCCTTCTGTAGAAATTTCAACTGTCTCTTCCTGATGTTAAGTATAAGTTTCCTTTTTGTTTCCATTTTCTCTAAAACTTCGTCGTTGCTCACATATTCGGTCCATGGTATCCTCAGCTTCCTTCTGTTGCAATTTCAACTGTCTCTTCCTGATGTTAAGTATAAGTTTCCTTTTTGTTTCCATTTTCTCTAAAACTTCGTCGTTGCTCACATATTCGGTCCATGGTATCCTCAGCATCCTTCTGTAGAAATGTCAACTGTCTCTTCCTGATGTTAAGTATAAGTTTCCTTTTGTTTCCATTTTCTCTAAAACTTCGTCGTTGCTCACATATTCGGTCCATGGTATCCTCAGCATCCTTCTGTAGAAATTTCAACTGTCTCTTCCTGATGTTAAGTATAAGTTTCCTTTTTGTTTCCATTTTCTCTAAAACTTCATCATTGCTCACATATTCGGTCCATGGTATCCTCAGCATCCTTCTGTAGAAATTTCAACTGTCTCTTCCTGATGTTAAGTATAAGTTTCCTTTTTGTTTCCATTTTCTCTAAAACTTCGTCGTTGCTCACATATTCGGTCCATGGTATCCTCAGCATCCTTCTGTAGAAATTTCAACTGTCTCTTCCTGATGTTAAGTATAAGTTTCCTTTTTGTTTCCATTTTCTCTAAAACTTCTTCGTTGCTCACATATTCGGTCCATGGTATCCTCAGCATCCTTCTGTAGAAATTTCAACTGTCTCTTCCTGATGTTAAGTATAAGTTTCCTTTTTGTTTCCATTTTCTCTAAAACTTCGTCATTGCTCACATATTCGATCCATAGTATCCTCAGCATCCTTCTGTAGAAATTTCAACCGTCTCTTCCTGATGTTAAGTATAAGTTTCCTTTTTGTTCCCATTTTCTCTAAAACTTCGTCGTTGCTCACATATTCGGTCCATGGTATCCTCAGCATCCTTCTGTAGAAATTTCAACTGTCTCTTCCTGATGTTAAGTATAAGTTTCCTTTTTGTTTCCATTTTCTCTAAAACTTCGTCGTTGCTCACATATTCGGTCCATGGTATCCTCAGCATCCTTCTGTAGAAATTTCAACTGTCTCTTCCTGATGTTAAGTATAAGTTTCCTTTTTGTTTCCATTTTCTCTAAAACTTCGTCATTGCTCACATATTCGGTCCATAGTATCCTCAGCATCCTTCTGTAGAAATTTCAACTGTCTCTTCCTGATGTTAAGTATAAGTTTCCTTTTTGTTTCTATTTTCTCTAAAACTTCTTCGTTGCTCACATATTCGGTCCATGGTATCCTCAGCATCCTTCTGTAGAAATTTCAACTGTCTCTTCCTGATGTTAAGTATAAGTTTCCTTTTTGTTTCTATTTTCTCTAAAACTTCGTCGTTGCTCACATATTCAGCCCATGGTATCCTCAGCATCCTTCTGTAGAAATTTCAACTGTCTCTTCCTGATGTTAAGTATAAGTTTCCTTTTGTTTCCATTTTCTCTAAAACTTCGTCGTTGCTCACATATTCGGTCCATGGTATCCTCAGCATCCTTCTGTAGAAATTTCAACTGTCTCTTCCTGATGTTAAGTATAAGTTTCCTTTTTGTTTCCATTTTCTCTAAAACTTCGTCGTTGCTCACATATTCGGTCCATGGTATCCTCAGCATCCTTCTGCAGAAATTTCAACTGTCTCTTCCTGATGTTAAGTATAAGTTTTTTTTTGTTTCCATTTTCTCTAAAACTTCGTCATTGCTCACATATTCGGTCCATGGTATCCTCAACATCCTTCTGTAGAAATTTCAACTGTCTCTTCCTGATGTTAAGTATAAGTTTCCTTTTGTTTCCATTTTCTCTAAAACTTCGTCGTTGCTCACATATTCGGTCCATGGTATCCTCAGCATCCTTCTGTAGAAATTTCAACTGTCTCTTCCTGATGTTAAGTATAAGTTTCTTTTTGTTTCAATTTTCTCTAAAACTTCTTCGTTGCTCACATATTCGGTCCATGGTATCCTCAGCATCCTTCTGTAGAAATTTCAACTGTCTCTTCCTGATGTTAAGTATAAGTTTCTTTTTGTTTCCATTTTCTCTAAAACTTCGTCGTTGCTCACATATTCGGTCCATGGTATCCTCAGCATCCTTCTGTAGAAATTTCAACTGTCTCTTCCTGATGTTAAGTATAAGTTTCTTTTTTGTTTCCATTTTCTCTAAAACTTCGTCGTTGCTCACATATTCGGTCCATGGTATCCTCAGCATCCTTCTGTAGAAATTTCAACTGTCTCTTCCTGATGTTAAGTATAAGTTTTTCCTTTTTGTTTCCATTTTCTCTAAAACTTCGTCATTGCTCACATATTCGGTCCATAGTATCCTCAGCATCCTTCTGTAGAAATTTCAACTGTCTCTTCCTGATGTTAAGTATAAGTTTCCTTTTTGTTTCCATTTTCTCTAAAACTTCATCGTTGCTCACATATTCGGTCCATGGTATCCTCACCATCCTTCTGTAGAAATTTCCACTGTCTCTTGTTAAGTATAAGTCTTCTTTTTGTTGCCATTTTCTGTAAAACTTCGTCGTTCCTCACATATTCAGTCCATGGTATCCTCAGCATCCTTCTGTAGAAATTTCAACTGTCTCTTCCCCGTGTTAAGTTTAAGTTTCATTTTTCTTTCCATTTTTTTCTAAAACTTCGTCGTTGCTCACATATTCGGTCCATGGTATCCTCAGCATCCTTCTTTAGAAATTTCAACTGTCTCTTCCTGATGTTAAGTGTAAGTTTCCTTTTTGTTTCCATTTTCTCTAAAACTTCGTCGTTGCTCACATATTCGGTCCATGGTATCCTCAGCATCCTTCTGTAGAAATTTCAACTGTCTCTTCCTGATGTTAAGTATAAGTTTCCTTTTTGTTTCCATTTTCTCTAAAACTTCGTCATTGCTCACATATTCGGTCCATGGTATCCTCAGCATCCTTCTGTAGAAATTTCAACTGTCTCTTCCTGATGTTAAGTATAAGTTTCCTTTTTGTTTCCATTTTCTCTAAAACTTCGTCGTTGCTCACATATTCGGTCCATGGTATCCTCAGCATCCTTCTGTAGAAATTTCAACTGTCTCTTCCTGATGTTAAGTATAAGTTTCCTTTTTTGTTTCCATTTTCTCTAAAACTTCGTCGTTGCTCACATATTCGGTCCATGGTATCCTCAGCATCCTTCTGTAGAAATTTCAACTGTCTCTTCCTGATGTTAAGTATAAGTTTCCTTTTTGTTTCCATTTTCTCTAAAACTTCGTCGTTGCTCACATATTCGGTCCATGGTATCCTCAGCATCCTTCTGTAGAAATTTCAACTGTCTCTTCCTGATGTTAAGTATAAGTTTTCTTTTTGTTTCCATTTTCTCTAAAACTTCGTCGTTGCTCACATATTCGGTCCATGGTATCCTCAGCATCCTTCTGTAGAAATTTCAACTGTCTCTTCCTGATGTTAAGTATAAGTTTCCTTTTTGTTTCCATTTTCTCTAAAACTTCGTCATTGCTCACATATTCGGTCCATGGTATCCTCAGCATCCTTCTGTAGAAATTTCAACTGTCTCTTCCTGATGTTAAGTATAAGTTTCCTTTTTTGTTTCCATTTTCTCTAAAACTTCGTCGTTGCTCACATATTCGGTCCATGGTATCCTCAGCATCCTTCTGTAGAAATTTCAACTGTCTCTTCCTGATGTTAAGTATAAGTTTCCTTTTTGTTTCCATTTTCTCTAAAACTTCGTCGTTGCTCACATATTCGGTCCATGGTATCCTCAGCATCCTTCTGTAGAAATTTCAACTGTCTCTTCCTGATGTTAAGTATAAGTTTCCTTTTTGTTTCCATTTTCTCTAAAACTTCGTCGTTGCTCACATATTCGGTCCATGGTATCCTCAGCATCCTTCTGTAGAAATTTCAACTGTCTCTTCCTGATGTTAAGTATAAGTTTCCTTTTTGTTTCCATTTTCTCTAAAACTTCGTCGTTGCTCACATATTCGGTCCATGGTATCCTCAGCATCCTTCTGTAGAAATTTCAACTGTCTCTTCCTGATGTTAAGTATAAGTTTCCTTTTGTTTCCATTTTTCTAAAACTTCGTCATTGCTCACATATTCGGTCCATGGTATCCTCAGCATCCTTCTGTAGAAATTTCAACTGTCTCTTCCTGATGTTAAGTATAAGTTTTCCTTTTTGTTTCCATTTTCTCTAAAAACTTCGTCGTTGCTCACATATTCGGTCCATGGTATCCTCAGCATCCTTCTGTAGAAATTTCAACTGTCTCTTCCTGATGTTAAGTATAAGTTTCCTTTTTGTTTCCATTTTCTCTAAAACTTCGTCGTTGCTCACATATTCGGTCCATGGTATCCTCAGCATCCTTCTGTAGAAATTTCAACTGTCTCTTCCTGATGTTAAGTATAAGTTTCCTTTTTGTTTCCATTTTCTCTAAAACTTCGTCGTTGCTCACATATTCGGTCCATGGTATCCTCAGCATCCTTCTGTAGAAATTTCAACTGTCTCTTCCTGATGTTAAGTATAAGTTTCCTTTTTTGTTTCCATTTTCTCTAAAACTTCGTCGTTGCTCACATATTCGGTCCATGGTATCCTCAGCATCCTTCTGTAGAAATTTCAACTGTCTCTTCCTGATGTTAAGTATAAGTTTCCTTTTTGTTTCCATTTTCTCTAAAACTTCGTCGTTGCTCACATATTCGGTCCATGGTATCCTCAGCATCCTTCTGTAGAAATTTCAACTGTCTCTTCCTGATGTTAAGTATAAGTTTCCTTTTTGTTTCCATTTTCTCTAAAACTTCGTCGTTGCTCACATATTCGGTCCATGGTATCCTCAGCATCCTTCTGTAGAAATTTCAACTGTCTCTTCCTGATGTTAAGTATAAGTTTTCTTTTTTGTTTCCATTTTCTCTAAAACTTCGTCGTTGCTCACATATTCGGTCCATGGTATCCTCAGCATCCTTCTGTAGAAATTTCAACTGTCTCTTCCTGATGTTAAGTATAAGTTTCCTTTTTGTTTCCATTTTCTCTAAAACTTCGTCGTTGCTCACATATTCGGTCCATGGTATCCTCAGCATCCTTCTGTAGAAATTTCAACTGTCTCTTCCTGATGTTAAGTATAAGTTTCCTTTTTGTTTCCATTTTCTCTAAAACTTCGTCGTTGCTCACATATTCGGTCCATGGTATCCTCAGCATCCTTCTGTAGAAATTTCAACTGTCTCTTCCTGATGTTAAGTATAAGTTTCCTTTTTGTTTCCATTTTTCTAAAACTTCGTCGTTGCTCACATATTCGGTCCATGGTATCCTCAGCATCCTTCTGTAGAAATTTCAACTGTCTCTTCCTGATGTTAAGTATAAGTTTCCTTTTTTGTTTCCATTTTCTCTAAAACTTCGTCGTTGCTCACATATTCGGTCCATGGTATCCTCAGCATCCTTCTGTAGAAATTTCAACTGTCTCTTCCTGATGTTAAGTATAAGTTTCCTTTTTGTTTCCATTTTCTCTAAAACTTCGTCATTGCTCACATATTCGGTCCATGGTATCCTCAGCATCCTTCTGTAGAAATTTCAACTGTCTCTTCCTGATGTTAAGTATAAGTTTCCTTTTTGTTTCCATTTTCTCTAAAACTTCGTCGTTGCTCACATATTCGGTCCATGGTATCCTCAGCATCCTTCTGTAGAAATTTCAACTGTCTCTTCCTGATGTTAAGTATAAGTTTCCTTTTTTTGTTTCCATTTTCTCTAAAACTTCGTCGTTGCTCACATATTCGGTCCATGGTATCCTCAGCATCCTTCTGTAGAAATTTCAACTGTCTCTTCCTGATGTTAAGTATAAGTTTCCTTTTTGTTTCCATTTTCTCTAAAACTTCGTCATTGCTCACATATTCGGTCCATGGTATCCTCAGCATCCTTCTGTAGAAATTTCAACTGTCTCTTCCTGATGTTAAGTATAAGTTTCCTTTTTGTTTCCATTTTCTCTAAAACTTCGTCGTTGCTCACATATTCGGTCCATGGTATCCTCAGCATCCTTCTGTAGAAATTTCAACTGTCTCTTCCTGATGTTAAGTATAAGTTTCCTTTTTGTTTCCATTTTCTCTAAAACTTCGTCGTTGCTCACATATTCGGTCCATGGTATCCTCAGCATCCTTCTGTAGAAATTTCAACTGTCTCTTCCTGATGTTAAGTATAAGTTTCCTTTTGTTTCCATTTTCTCTAAAACTTCGTCATTGCTCACATATTCGGTCCATGGTATCCTCAGCATCCTTCTGTAGAAATTTCAACTGTCTCTTCCTGATGTTAAGTATAAGTTTCCTTTTTGTTTCCATTTTCTCTAAAACTTCGTCGTTGCTCACATATTCGGTCCATGGTATCCTCAGCATCCTTCTGTAGAAATTTCAACTGTCTCTTCCTGATGTTAAGTATAAGTTTCCTTTTTGTTTCCATTTTCTCTAAAACTTCGTCGTTGCTCACATATTCGGTCCATGGTATCCTCAGCATCCTTCTGTAGAAATTTCAACTGTCTCTTCCTGATGTTAAGTATAAGTTTCCTTTTTGTTTCCATTTTTTCTCTAAAACTTCGTCGTTGCTCACATATTCGGTCCATGGTATCCTCAGCATCCTTCTGTAGAAATTTCAACTGTCTCTTCCTGATGTTAAGTATAAGTTTCCTTTTTGTTTCCATTTTCTCTAAAACTTCGTCGTTGCTCACATATTCGGTCCATGGTATCCTCAGCATCCTTCTGTAGAAATTTCAACTGTCTCTTCCTGATGTTAAGTATAAGTTTCTTTTTTTGTTTCCATTTTCTCTAAAACTTCGTCATTGCTCACATATTCTGCTCATGGTATTCGGTCCAGCATCCTTCTGTAGAAATTTCAACTGTCTCTTCCTGATGTTAAGTATAAGTTTCCTTTTTGTTTCCATTTTCTCTAAAACTTCGTCGTTGCTCACATATTCGGTCCATGGTATCCTCAGCATCCTTCTGTAGAAATTTCAACTGTCTCTTCCTGATGTTAAGTATAAGTTTCCTTTTGTTTCCATTTTCTCTAAAACTTCGTCATTGCTCACATATTCGGTCCATGGTATCCTCAGCATCCTTCTGTAGAAATTTCAACTGTCTCTTCCTGATGTTAAGTATAAGTTTCCTTTTTGTTTCCATTTTTCTAAAACTTCGTCGTTGCTCACATATTCGGTCCATGGTATCCTCAGCATCCTTCTGTAGAAATTTCAACTGTCTCTTCCTGATGTTAAGTATAAGTTTCCTTTTTGTTTCCATTTTCTCTAAAACTTCGTCGTTGCTCACATATTCGGTCCATGGTATCCTCAGCATCCTTCTGTAGAAATTTCAACTGTCTCTTCCTGATGTTAAGTATAAGTTTCCTTTTTGTTTCCATTTTCTCTAAAACTTCGTCGTTGCTCACATATTCGGTCCATGGTATCCTCAGCATCCTTCTGTAGAAATTTCAACTGTCTCTTCCTGATGTTAAGTATAAGTTTCCTTTTTTGTTTCCATTTTCTCTAAAACTTCGTCGTTGCTCACATATTCGGTCCATGGTATCCTCAGCATCCTTCTGTAGAAATTTCAACTGTCTCTTCCTGATGTTAAGTATAAGTTTCCTTTTTGTTTCCATTTTTCTAAAACTTCGTCGTTGCTCACATATTCGGTCCATGGTATCCTCAGCATCCTTCTGTAGAAATTTCAACTGTCTCTTCCTGATGTTAAGTATAAGTTTCCTTTTTGTTTCCATTTTCTCTAAAACTTCGTCGTTGCTCACATATTCGGTCCATGGTATCCTCAGCATCCTTCTGTAGAAATTTCAACTGTCTCTTCCTGATGTTAAGTATAAGTTTCCTTTTGTTTCCATTTTTCTCTAAAACTTCATCGTTGCTCACATATTCGGTCCATGGTATCCTCAGCATCCTTCTGTAGAAATTTCAACTGTCTCTTCCTGATGTTAAGTATAAGTTTCCTTTTTTGTTTCCATTTTTCTCTAAAACTTCGTCGTTGCTCACATATTCGGTCCATGGTATCCTCAGCATCCTTCTGTAGAAATTTCAACTGTCTCTTCCTGATGTTAAGTATAAGTTTCCTTTTTGTTTCCATTTTCTCTAAAACTTCGTCGTTGCTCACATATTCGGTCCATGGTATCCTCAGCATCCTTCTGTAGAAATTTCAACTGTCTCTTCCTGATGTTAAGTATAAGTTTCCTTTTGTTTCCATTTTCTCTAAAACTTCGTCGTTGCTCACATATTCGGTCCATGGTATCCTCAGCATCCTTCTGTAGAAATTTCAACTGTCTCTTCCTGATGTTAAGTATAAGTTTCCTTTTTGTTTCCATTTTCTAAAACTTCGTCGTTGCTCACATATTCGGTCCATGGTATCCTCAGCATCCTTCTGTAGAAATTTCAACTGTCTCTTCCTGATGTTAAGTATAAGTTTCCTTTTTGTTTCCATTTCTCTAAAACTTCGTCATTGCTCACATATTCGGTCCATGGTATCCTCAGCATCCTTCTGTAGAAATTTCAACTGTCTCTTCCTGATGTTAAGTATAAGTTTCCTTTTTTGTTTCCATTTTCTCTAAAACTTCGTCGTTGCTCACATATTCGGTCCATGGTATCCTCAGCATCCTTCTGTAGAAATTTCAACTGTCTCTTCCTGATGTTAAGTATAAGTTTCCTTTTTGTTTCCATTTTCTCTAAAACTTCGTCGTTGCTCACATATTCGGTCCATGGTATCCTCAGCATCCTTCTGTAGAAATTTCAACTGTCTCTTCCTGATGTTAAGTATAAGTTTCCTTTTTGTTTCCATTTTCTCTAAAACTTCGTCATTGCTCACATATTCGGTCCATGGTATCCTCAGCATCCTTCTGTAGAAATTTCAACTGTCTCTTCCTGATGTTAAGTATAAGTTTCTTTTTTTTGTTTCCATTTTCTCTAAAACTTCGTCGTTGCTCACATATTCGGTCCATGGTATCCTCAGCATCCTTCTGTAGAAATTTCAACTGTCTCTTCCTGATGTTAAGTATAAGTTTCCTTTTTGTTTCCATTTTCTCTAAAACTTCGTCGTTGCTCACATATTCGGTCCATGGTATCCTCAGCATCCTTCTGTAGAAATTTCAACTGTCTCTTCCTGATGTTAAGTATAAGTTTCCTTTTGTTTCCATTTTCTCTAAAACTTCGTCGTTGCTCACATATTCGGTCCATGGTATCCTCAGCATCCTTCTGTAGAAATTTCAACTGTCTCTTCCTGATGTTAAGTATAAGTTTCCTTTTTGTTTCCATTTTCTCTAAAACTTCGTCGTTGCTCACATATTCGGTCCATGGTATCCTCAGCATCCTTCTGTAGAAATTTCAACTGTCTCTTCCTGATGTTAAGTATAAGTTTCCTTTTGTTTCCATTTTCTCTAAAACTTCGTCGTTGCTCACATATTCGGTCCATGGTATCCTCAGCATCCTTCTGTAGAAATTTCAACTGTCTCTTCCTGATGTTAAGTATCAGTTTCCTTTTTGTTTCCATTTTCTCTAAAATTTCGTCGTGGCTCACATATTCGGTCCATGGTATCCTCAGCATCCTTCTGTAGAAATTTCAACTGTCTCTTCCTGATGTTAAGTATAAATTTTCCTTTTTGTTTCCATTTTCACTAAAACTTCGTCGTTACTCACATATTCGATCCCTAGTATCCTCAGCATCCTTCTGTAGAAATTTCAACTGTCTCTTCCTGATGTTAAGTATAAGTTTCCTTTTTGTTTCCATTTTCTCTAAAACTTCGTCGTTGCTCACATATTCGGTCCATGGTATCCTCAGCATCCTTCTGTAGAAATTTCAACTGTCTCTTCCTGATGTTAAGTATAAGTTTCCTTTTTGTTTCCATTTTCTCTAAAACTTCGTCGTTGCTCACATATTCGGTCCATGGTATCCTCAGCATCCTTCTGTAGAAATTTCAACTGTCTCTTCCTGATGTTAAGTATAAGTTTCCTTTTTGTTTCCATTTTCTCTAAAACTTCGTCGTTGCTCACATATTCGGTCCATGGTATCCTCAGCATCCTTCTGTAGAAATTTCAACTGTCTCTTCCTGATGTTAAGTATAAGTTTCCTTTTTTGTTTCTTTTTTCTCTAAAACTTCGTCGTTGCTCACATATTCGGTCCATGGTATCCTCAGCATCCTTCTGTAGAAATTTCAACTGTCTCTTCCTGATGTTAAGTATAAGTTTTCCTTTTTGTTTCCATTTTCTCTAAAACTTCGTCGTTGCTCACATATTCGGTCCATGGTATCCTCAGCATCCTTCTGTAGAAATTTCAACTGTCTCTTCCTGATGTTAAGTATAAGTTTTCCTTTTTGTTTCCATTTTCTCTAAAACTTCGTCGTTGCTCACATATTCGGTCCATGGTATCCTCAGCATCCTTCTGTAGAAATTTCAACTGTCTCTTCCTGATGTTAAGTATAAGTTTCCTTTTGTTTCCATTTTCTCTAAAACTTCGTCGTTGCTCACATATTCGGTCCATGGTATCCTCAGCATCCTTCTGTAGAAATTTCAACTGTCTCTTCCTGATGTTAAGTATAAGTTTCCTTTTTGTTTCCATTTTCTCTAAAACTTCGTCGTTGCTCACATATTCGGTCCATGGTATCCTCAGCATCCTTCTGTAGAAATTTCAACTGTCTCTTCCTGATGTTAAGTATAAGTTTTCTTTTTTGTTTCCATTTTCTCTAAAACTTCGTCGTTGCTCACATATTCGGTCCATGGTATCCTCAGCATCCTTCTGTAGAAATTTCAACTGTCTCTTCCTGATGTTAAGTATAAGTTTCCTTTTTGTTTCCATTTTCTCTAAAACTTCGTCGTTGCTCACATATTCGGTCCATGGTATCCTCAGCATCCTTCTGTAGAAATTTCAACTGTCTCTTCCTGATGTTAAGTATAAGTTTCCTTTTTGTTTCCATTTTCTCTAAAACTTCGTCATTGCTCACATATTCGGTCCATGGTATCCTCAGCATCCTTCTGTAGAAATTTCAACTGTCTCTTCCTGATGTTAAGTATAAGTTTCCTTTTTGTTTCCATTTTCTCTAAAACTTCGTCGTTGCTCACATATTCGGTCCATGGTATCCTCAGCATCCTTCTGTAGAAATTTCAACTGTCTCTTCCTGATGTTAAGTATAAGTTTCCTTTTTGTTTCCATTTTCTCTAAAACTTCGTCGTTGCTCACATATTCGGTCCATGGTATCCTCAGCATCCTTCTGTAGAAATTTCAACTGTCTCTTCCTGATGTTAAGTATAAGTTTCCTTTTTGTTTCCATTTTCTCTAAAACTTCGTCGTTGCTCACATATTCGGTCCATGGTATCCTCAGCATCCTTCTGTAGAAATTTCAACTGTCTCTTCCTGATGTTAAGTATAAGTTTCCTTTTTGTTTCCATTTTCTCTAAAACTTCGTCGTTGCTCACATATTCGGTCCATGGTATCCTCAGCATCCTTCTGTAGAAATTTCAACTGTCTCTTCCTGATGTTAAGTATAAGTTTCCTTTTTGTTTCTATTTTCTCTAAAACTTCGTCGTTGCTCACATATTCGGTCGATGGTATCCTCAGCATCCTTCTGTAGAAATTTCAACTGTCTCTTCCTGATGTTAAGTATAAGTTTCCTTTTTTCTTCCCATTTTCTATAAAACTTCGTCGTTACTCACATATTCGGTCCATGGTATCCTCAGCATCCTTCTGTAGAAATTTCAACTGTCTCTTCCTGATGTTAAGTATAAGTTTCCTTTTTGTTTCCATTTTCTCTAAAACTTCGTCATTGCTCACATATTCGGTCCATGGTATCCTCAGCATCCTTCTGTAGAAATTTCAACTGTCTCTTCCTGATGTTAAGTATAAGTTTCCTTTTTGTTTCCATTTTCTCTAAAACTTCGTCGTTGCTCACATATTCGGTCCATGGTATCCTCAGCATCCTTCTGTAGAAATTTCAACTGTCTCTTCCTGATGTTAAGTATAAGTTTCCTTTTTGTTTCCATTTTCTCTAAAACTTCGTCGTTGCTCACATATTCGGTCCATGGTATCCTCAGCATCCTTCTGTAGAAATTTCAACTGTCTCTTCCTGATGTTAAGTATAAGTTTCCTTTTGTTTCCATTTTCTCTAAAACTTCATCGTTGCTCACATATTCGGTCCATGGTATCCTCAGCATCCTTCTGTAGAAATTTCAACTGTCTCTTCCTGATGTTAAGTATAAGTTTCCTTTTTGTTTCCATTTTCTCTAAAACTTCGTCTTTTTGCTCACATATTCGGTCCATGGTATCCTCAGCATCCTTCTGTAGAAATTTCAACTGTCTCTTCCTGATGTTAAGTATAAGTTTCCTTTTTGTTTCCATTTTCTCTAAAACTTCGTCATTGCTCACATATTCGGTCCATGGTATCCTCAGCATCCTTCTGTAGAAATTTCAACTGTCTCTTCCTGATGTTAAGTATAAGTTTCCTTTTTGTTTCCATTTTCTCTAAAACTTCGTCATTGCTCACATATTCGGTCCATGGTATCCTCAGCATCCTTCTGTAGAAATTTCAACTGTCTCTTCCTGATGTTAAGTATAAGTTTCCTTTTGTTTCCATTTTCTCTAAAACGTCATCATTGCTCACATATTCGGTCCATGGTATCCTCAGCATCCTTCTGTAGAAATTTCAACTGTCTCTTCCTGATGTTAAGTATAAGTTTCCTTTTTGTTTCCATTTTCTCTAAAACTTCGTCGTTGCTCCCATATTCGGTCCATGGTATCCTCAGCATCCTCCTGTAGAAATTTCAACTCTCTCTTCCTGGTGTTAAGAATAAGTTTCCTTTTCGTTTCCATTTTATCTAAAACGTCGTCGTTGCTCACATATTCGGTCCATGGTATCCTCAGCATCCTTCTGTAGAAATTTCAACTGTCTCTTCCTGATGTTAAGTATAAGTTTCCTTTTTTGTTTCCATTTCTCTAAAACTTCATCATTTCTCACATATTCGGTCCATGGTATCCTCAGCATCCTTCTGTAGAAATTTCAACTCTCTCTTCCTGATGTTAAGTATAAGTTTCCTTTTTGTTTCCATTTTCTCTAAAACGTCGTCGTTGCTCACATATTCGGTCCATGGTATCCTCAGCATCCTTCTGTAGAAATTTCAACTGTCTCTTCCTGATGTTAAGTATAAGTTTCCTTTTTGTTTCCATTTTCTCTAAAACTTCGTCGTTGCTCACATATTCGGTCCATGGTATCCTCAGCATCCTTCTGTAGAAATTTCAACTGTCTCTTCCTGATGTTAAGTATAAGTTTCCTTTTTGTTTCCATTTTCTCTAAAACTTCGTCGTTGCTCACATATTCGGTCCATGGTATCCTCAGCATCCTTCTGTAGAAATTTCAACTGTCTCTTCCTGATGTTAAGTATAAGTTTCCTTTTTGTTTCCATTTTCTCTAAAACTTCGTCGTTGCTCACATATTCGGTCCATGGTATCCTCAGCATCCTTCTGTAGAAATTTCAACTGTCTCTTCCTGATGTTAAGTATAAGTTTCCTTTTTGTTTCCATTTTCTCTAAAACCTCGTCGTTGCTCACATATTCGGTCCATGGTATCCTCAGCCACCTTCTGTAGAAATTTCAACTGTCTCTTTCTGATGTTAAATATAAGTTTCCTTTTTGTTTCTATTTTCTCTAAAACTTCATCGTTGCTCACATATTCGGTTCATGGTATCCTCAGCATCCTTCTGTAGAAATTTCAACTGTCTCTTTCTGATGTTAAATATAAGTTTCCTTTTTGTTTCTATTTTCTCTAAAACTTCGTCGTTGCTCACATATTCGGTCCATGGTATCCTCAGCATCCTTCTGTAGAAATTTCAACTGTCTCTTCCTGATGTTAAGTATAAGTTTCCTTTTTTGTTTCCATTTTCTCTAAAACTTCGTCGTTGCTCACATATTCGGTCCATGGTATCCTCAGCATCCTTCTGTAGAAATTTCAACTGTCTCTTCCTGATGTTAAGTATAAGTTTCCTTTTTGTTTCCATTTTCTCTAAAACTTCGTCGTTGCTCACATATTCGGTCCATGGTATCCTCAGCATCCTTCTGTAGAAATTTCAACTGTCTCTTCCTGATGTTAAATATAAGTTTCCTTTTTGTTTCCATTTTCTCTAAAACTTCGTCGTTGCTCACATATTCGGTCCATGGTATCCTCAGCATCCTTCTGTAGAAATTTCAACTGTCTTTTCCTGATGTTAAGTATAAGTTTCCTTTTGTTTCTATTTTCTCTAAAACTTCGTCGTTGCTCACATATTCGGTCCATGGTATCCTCAGCATCCTTCTGTAGAAATTTCAACTGTCTCTTCCTGATGTTAAGTATAAGTTTCCTTTTTGTTTCCTATTTTCTCTAAAACTTCGTCGTTGCTCACATATTCGGTCCATGGTATCCTCAGCATCCTTCTGTAGAAATTTCAACTGTCTCTTCCTGATGTTAAGTATAAGTTTCCTTTTGTTTCCATTTTCTCTAAAACTTCGTCGTTGCTCACATATTCGGTCCATGGTATCCTCAGCATCCTTCTGTAGAAATTTCAACTGTCTCTTCCTGATGTTAAGTATAAGTTTCCTTTTTGTTTCCATTTTCTCTAAAACTTCGTCATTGCTCACATATTCGGTCCATGGTATCCTCAGCATCCTTCTGTAGAAATTTCAACTGTCTCTTCCTGATGTTAAGTATAAGTTTCCTTTTTGTTTCCATTTTCTCTAAAACTTCGTCGTTGCTCACATATTCGGTCCATGGTATCCTCAGCATCCTTCTGTAGAAATTTCAACTGTCTCTTCCTGATGTTAAGTATAAGTTTCCTTTTTGTTTCCATTTTCTCTAAAACTTCGTCGTTGCTCACATATTCGGTCCATGGTATCCTCAGCATCCTTCTGTAGAAATTTCAACTGTCTCTTCCTGATGTTAAGTATAAGTTTCCTTTTTGTTTCCATTTTCTCTAAAACTTCGTCGTTGCTCACATATTCGGTCCATGGTATCCTCAGCATCCTTCTGTAGAAATTTCAACTGTCTCTTCCTGATGTTAAGTATAAGTTTCCTTTTTGTTTCCATTTTCTCTAAAACTTCGTCGTTGCTCACATATTCGGTCCATGGTATCCTCAGCATCCTTCTGTAGAAATTTCAACTGTCTCTTCCTGATGTTAAGTATAAGTTTCCTTTTTTGTTTCCATTTTCTCTAAAACTTCGTCGTTGCTCACATATTCGGTCCATGGTATCCTCAGCATCCTTCTGTAGAAATTTCAACTGTCTCTTCCTGATGTTAAGTATAAGTTTCCTTTTTGTTTCCATTTTCTCTAAAACTTCGTCGTTGCTCACATATTCGGTCCATGGTATCCTCAGCATCCTTCTGTAGAAATTTCAACTGTCTCTTCCTGATGTTAAGTATAAGTTTCCTTTTTTGTTTCCATTTTCTCTAAAACTTCGTCGTTGCTCACATATTCGGTCCATGGTATCCTCAGCATCCTTCTGTAGAAATTTCAACTGTCTCTTCCTGATGTTAAGTATAAGTTTCTTTTTGTTTCCATTTTTCTCTAAAACTTCGTCTTTGCTCACATATTCGGTCCATGGTATCCTCAGCATCCTTCTGTAGAAATTTCAACTGTCTCTTCCTGATGTTAAGTATAAGTTTCCTTTTGTTTCCATTTTCTCTAAAACTTTGTCGTTGCTCACATATTCGGTCCATGGTATCCTCAGCATCCTTCTGTAGAAATTTCAACTGTCTCTTCCTGATGTTAAGTATAAGTTTCCTTTTTGTTTCCATTTTCTCTCAAACTTCGTCGTTGCTCACATATTCGGTCCATGGTATCCTCAGCATCCTTCTGTAGAAATTTCAACTGTCTCTTCCTGATGTTAAGTATAAGTTTCCTTTTTGTTTCCATTTTCTCTAAAACTTCGTCATTGCTCACATATTCGGTCCATGGTATCCTCAGCATCCTTCTGTAGAAATTTCAACTGTCTCTTCCTGATGTTAAGTATAAGTTTCCTTTTTGTTTCCATTTTCTCTAAAACTTCGTCGTTGCTCACATATTCGGTCCATGGTATCCTCAGCATCCTTCTGTAGAAATTTCAATTGTCTCTTCCTGATGTTAAGTATAAGTTTCCTTTTTGTTTCCATTTTCTCTAAAACTTCGTCGTTGCTCACATATTCGGCCCATGGTATCCTCAGCATCCTTCTGTAGAAATTTCAACTGTCTCTTCCTGATGTTTATAAGTTTCCTTTTGTTTCCATTTCTCTAAAACTTCGTCATTGCTCACATATTCGGTCCATGGTATCCTCAGCATCCTTCTGTAGAAATTTCAACTGTCTCTTCCTGATGTTAAGTATAAGTTTCCTTTTTGTTTCCATTTTCTCTAAAACTTCGTCGTTGCTCACATATTCGGTCCATGGTATCCTCAGCATCCTTCTGTAGAAATTTCAACTGTCTCTTCCTGATGTTAAGTATAAGTTTCCTTTTTGTTTCCATTTTCTCTAAAACTTCGTCGTTGCTCACATATTCGGTCCATGGTATCCTCAGCATCCTTCTGTAGAAATTTCAACTGTCTCTTCCTGATGTTAAGTATAAGTTTCCTTTTTGTTTCCATTTTCTCTAAAACTTCGTCGTTGCTCACATATTCGGTCCATGGTATCCTCAGCATCCTTCTGTAGAAATTTCAACTGTCTCTTCCTGATGTTAAGTATAAGTTTCCTTTTTTTGTTTCCATTTTCTCTAAAACTTCGTCATTGCTCACATATTCGGTCCATGGTATCCTCAGCATCCTTCTGTAGAAATTTCAACTGTCTCTTCCTGATGTTAAGTATAAGTTTCCTTTTTGTTTCCATTTTCTCTAAAACTTCGTCTTTGCTCACATATTCGGTCCATGATATCCTCAGCATCCTTCTGTAGAAATTTCAACTGTCTCTTCCTGATGTTAAGTATAAGTTTCCTTTTTGTTTCCATTTTCTCTAAAACTTCGTCGTTGCTCACATATTCGGTCCATGGTATCCTCAGCATCCTTCTGTAGAAATTTCAACTGTCTCTTCCTGATGTTAAGTATAAGTTTCTTTTTTGTTTCCATTTTCTCTAAAACTTCGTCTTTGCTCACATATTCGGCCCATGGTATCCTCAGCATCCTTCTGTAGAAATTTCAACTGTCTCTTCCTGATGTTAAGTATAAGTTTCCTTTTTGTTTCCATTTTCTCTAAAACTTCGTCATTGCTCACATATTCGGTCCATGGTATCCTCAGCATCCTTCTGTAGAAATTTCAACTGTCTCTTCCTGATGTTAAGTATAAGTTTCCTTTTTGTTTCCATTTTCTCTAAAACTTCGTCATTGCTCACATATTCGGTCCATGGTATCCTCAGCATCCTTCTGTAGAAATTTCAACTGTCTCTTCCTGATGTTAAGTATAAGTTTCCTTTTTTGTTTCCATTTTCTCTAAAACTTCGTCATTGCTCACATATTCGGTCCATGGTATCCTCAGCATCCTTCTGTAGAAATTTCAACTGTCTCTTCCTGATGTTAAGTATAAGTTTCCCTTTTTTGTTTCCATTTTCTCTAAAACTTCGTCTTTGCTCACATATTCGGTCCATGGTATCCTCAGCATCCTTCTGTAGAAATTTCAACTGTCTCTTCCTGATGTTAAGTATAAGTTTCCTTTTTTGTTTCATTTTTCTCTAAAACTTCGTCTTTGCTCACATATTCGGTCCATGGTATCCTCAGCATCCTTCTGTAGAAATTTCAACTGTCTCTTCCTGATGTTAAGTATAAGTTTTCTTTTTGTTTCCATTTTCTTTAAAACTTCGTCTTTGCTCACATATTCGGTCCATGGTATCCTCAGCATCCTTCTGTAGAAATTTCAATTGTCTCTTCCTGATGTTAAGTATAAGTTTCCTTTTTGTTTCCATTTTCTCTAAAACTTCGTCATTGCTCACATATTCGGTCCATGGTATCCTCAGCATCCTTCTGTAGAAATTTCAACTGTCTCTTCCTGATGTTAAGTATAAGTTTTCTTTTTTGTTTCCATTTTCTCTAAAACTTCGTCTTTGCTCACATATTCGGTCCATGATATCCTCAGCATCCTTCTGTAGAAATTTCAACTGTCTCTTCCTGATGTTAAGTATAAGTTTCCTTTTTGTTTCCATTTTCTCTAAAACTTCGTCATTGCTCACATATTCGGCCCATGGTATCCTCAGCATCCTTCTGTAGAAATTTCAACTGTCTCTTCCTGATGTTAAGTATAAGTTTCCTTTTTGTTTCCATTTTCTCTAAAACTTCGTCGTTGCTCACATATTCGGTCCATGGTATCCTCAGCATCCTTCTGTAGAAATTTCAACTGTCTCTTCCTGATGTTAAGTATAAGTTTCCCTTTTTGTTTCCATTTTCTCTAAAACTTCGTCGTTGCTCACATATTCGGTCCATGGTATCCTCAGCATCCTTCTGTAGAAATTTCAACTGTCTCTTCCTGATGTTAAGTATAAGTTTCCTTTTGTTTCCATTTTCTCTAAAACTTCGTCGTTGCTCACATATTCGGTCCATGGTATCCTCAGCATCCTTCTGTAGAAATTTCAACTGTCTCTTCCTGATGTTAAGTATAAGTTTCCTTTTGTTTCCATTTTCTCTAAAACTTCGTCGTTGCTCACATATTCGGTCCATGGTATCCTCAGCATCCTTCTGTAGAAATTTCAACTGTCTCTTCCTGATGTTAAGTATAAGTTTCCTTTTTGTTTCCATTTTCTCTAAAACTTCGTCGTTGCTCACATATTCGGTCCATGGTATCCTCAGCATCCTTCTGTAGAAATTTCAACTGTCTCTTCCTGATGTTAAGTATAAGTTTTCCTTTTTTTGTTTCCATTTTCTCTAAAACTTTGTCGTTGCTCACAGATTCGGTCCATGGTATCCTCAGCATCCTTCTGTAGAAATTTCAACTGTCTCTTCCTGATGTTAAGTATAAGTTTCCTTTTTGTTTCCATTTTCTCTAAAACTTCGTCTTTGCTCACATATTCGGTCCATGGTATCCTCAGCATCCTTCTGTAGAAATTTCAACTGTCTCTTCCTGATGTTAAGTATAAGTTTCCATTTTTTGTTTCCATTTTCTCTAAAACTTCGTCTTTGCTCACATATTCGGTCCATGGTATCCTCAGCATCCTTCTGTAGAAATTTCAACTGTCTCTTCCTGATGTTAAGTATAAGTTTCCTTTTTGTTTCCATTTTCTCTAAAACTTCGTCTTTGCTCACATATTCGGTCCATGGTATCCTCAGCATCCTTCTGTAGAAATTTCAACTGTCTCTTCCTGATGTTAAGTATAAGTTTCCATTTTTTTGTTTCCATTTTCCTTCTAAAACTTCGTCGTTGCTCACATATTCGGTCCATGGTATCCTCAGCATCCTTCTGTAGAAATTTCAACTGTCTCTTCCTGATGTTAAGTATAAGTTTCCTTTTTGTTTCCATTTTCTCTAAAACTTCGTCGTTGCTCACATATTCGGTCCATGGTATCCTCAGCATCCTTCTGTAGAAATTTCAACTGTCTCTTCCTGATGTTAAGTATAAGTTTCCTTTTTGTTTCCATTTTCTCTAAAACTTCGTCTTTGCTCACATATTCGGCCCATGGTATCCTCAGCATCCTTCTGTAGAAATTTCAACTGTCTCTTCCTGATGTTAAGTATAAGTTTTCTTTTTGTTTCCATTTTCTCTAAAACTTCGTCGTTGCTCACATATTCGGTCCATGGTATCCTCAGCATCCTTCTGTAGAAATTTCAACTGTCTCTTCCTGATGTTAAGTATAAGTTTCCTTTTTGTTTCCATTTTCTCTAAAACATCGTCGTTGCTCACATATTCGGCCCATGGTATCCTCAGCATCCTTCTGTAGAAATTTCAACTGTCTCTTCCTGATGTTAAGTATAAGTTTCCTTTTTGTTTCCATTTTCTCTAAAACTTCATCGTTGCTCACATATTCGGTCCATGGTATCCTCAGCATCCTTCTGTAGAAATTTCAACTGTCTCTTCCTGATGTTAAGTATAAGTTTCCTTTTTGTTTCCATTTTCTCTAAAACTTCGTCTTTGCTCACATATTCGGTCCATGGTATCCTCAGCATCCTTCTGTAGAAATTTCAACTGTCTCTTCCTGATGTTAAGTATAAGTTTCCTTTTTGTTTCCATTTTCTCTAAAACTTCATCGTTGCTCACATATTCGGTCCATGGTATCCTCAGCATCCTTCTGTAGAAATTTCAACTGTCTCTTCCTGATGTTAAGTATAAGTTTCCTTTTTGTTTCTATTTTCTCTAAAACTTCGTCATTTCTCACATATTCGGTCCATGGTATCCTCAGCATCCTTCTGTAGGAATTTCAACTGTCTCTTCCTGATGTTAAGTATAAGTTTCCTTTTTGTTTCCATTTTCTCTAAAACTTCGTCTTTGCTCACATATTCAGCCCATGGTATCCTCAGCATCCTTCTGTAGAAATTTCAACTGTCTCTTCCTGATGTTAAGTATAAGTTTCCTTTTTGTTTCCATTTTCTCTAAAACTTCGTCTTTGCTCACATATTCGGCCCATGGTATCCTCAGCATCCTTCTGTAGAAATTTCAACTGTCTCTTCCTGATGTTAAGTATAAGTTTCCTTTTTGTTTCCATTTTCTCTAAAACTTCGTCTTTGCTCACATATTCGGCCCATGGTATCCTCAGCATCCTTCTGTAGAAATTTCAACTGTCTCTTCCTGATGTTAAGTATAAGTTTCCTTTTTGTTTCCATTTTCTCTAAAACTTCGTCTTTGCTCACATATTCGGCCCATGGTATCCTCAGCATCCTTCTGTAGAAATTTCAACTGTCTCTTCCTGATGTTAAGTATAAGTTTCTTTTTTGTTTCCATTTTCTCTAAAACGTCGTCATTTGCTCACATATTCGGCCCATGGTATCCTCAGCATCCTTCTGTAGAAATTTCAACTGTCTCTTCCTGATGTTAAGTATAAGTTTCCTTTTTGTTTCCATTTTCTCTAAAACTTCATCATTGCTCACATATTCGGTCCATGGTATCCTCAGCATCCTTCTGTAGAAATTTCAACTGTCTCTTCCTGATGTTAAGTATAAGTTTCCTTTTTGTTTCCATTTTCTCTAAAACTTCGTCTTTGCTCACATATTCGGCCCATGGTATCCTCAGCATCCTTCTGTAGAAATTTCAACTGTCTCTTCCTGATGTTAAGTATAAGTTTCCTTTTTGTTTCCATTTTCTCTAAAACTTCGTCTTTGCTCACATATTCAGCCCATGGTATCCTCAGCATCCTTCTGTAGAAATTTCAACTGTCTCTTCCTGATGTTAAGTATAAGTTTCCTTTTTGTTTCCATTTTCTCTAAAACTTCGTCATTGCTCACATATTCGGTCCATGGTATCCTCAGCATCCTTCTGTAGAAATTTCAACTGTCTCTTCCTGATGTTAAGTATAAGTTTCCTTTTTTGTTTCCATTTTCTCTAAAACTTCGTCATTGCTCACATATTCGGCCCATGGTATCCTCAGCATCCTTCTGTAGAAATTTCAACTGTCTCTTCCTGATGTTAAGTATAAGTTTCCTTTTTGTTTCCATTTTCTCTAAAACTTCGTCTTTGCTCACATATTCGGCCCATGGTATCCTCAGCATCCTTCTGTAGAAATTTCAACTGTCTCTTCCTGATGTTAAGTATAAGTTTCCTTTTTGTTTCCATTTTCTCTAAAACTTCGTCGTTGCTCACATATTCGGTCCATGGTATCCTCAGCATCCTTCTGTAGAAATTTCAACTGTCTCTTCCTGATGTTAAGTATAAGTTTCCTTTTTGTTTCCATTTTCTCTAAAACGTCATCATTGCTCACATATTCGGCCCATGGTATCCTCAGCATCCTTCTGTAGAAATTTCAACTGTCTCTTCCTGATGTTAAGTATAAGTTTCCTTTTTGTTTCCATTTTCTCTAAAACTTCGTCTTTGCTCACATATTCGGCCCATGGTATCCTCAGCATCCTTCTGTAGAAATTTCAACTGTCTCTTCCTGATGTTAAGTATAAGTTTCCTTTTTGTTTCCATTTTCTCTAAAACGTCATCATTGCTCACATATTCGGCCCATGGTATCCTCAGCATCCTTCTGTAGAAATTTCAACTGTCTCTTCCTGATGTTAAGTATAAGTTTCCTTTTTGTTTCCATTTTCTCTAAAACTTCGTCTTTGCTCACATATTCGGTCCATGGTATCCTCAGCATCCTTCTGTAGAAATTTCAACTGTCTCTTCCTGATGTTAAGTATAAGTTTCCTTTTTGTTTCCATTTTCTCTAAAACTTCGTCTTTGCTCACATATTCGGTCCATGGTATCCTCAGCATCCTTCTGTAGAAATTTCAACCGTCTCTTTCTGATGTTAAATATAAGTTTCTTTTTTGTTTCTATTTTCTCTAAAACTTCGTCTCTGCTCACATATTCGGTCTATGGTATCCTCAGCATCATTCTGTAGAAATTTCAACTGTCTCTTCCTGATGTTAAGTATAAGTTTCTTTTTTGTTTCCATTTTCTCTAAAACTTCGTCGTTGCTCACATGTTCGGTCCATGGTATCCTCAGCATCCTTCTGTAGAAATTTCAACTGTCTCTTCCTGATGTTAAGTATAAGTTTCCTTTTTGTTTCTATTTTCTCTAAAACTTCGTCGTTGCTCACATATTCGGTCCATGGTATCCTCAGCATCCTTCTGTAGAAATTTCAACTGTCTCTTCCTGATGTTAAGTATAAGTTTCCTTTTTGTTTCCATTTTCTCTAAAACTTCGTCGTTGCTCACATATTCGGTCCATGGTATCCTCAGCATCCTTCTGTAGAAATTTCAACTGTCTCTTCCTGATGTTAAGTATAAGTTTCCTTTTTGTTTCTATTTTCTCTAAAACTTCGTCGTTGCTCACATATTCGGTCCATGGTATCCTCAGCATCCTTCTGTAGAAATTTCAACTGTCTCTTCCTGATGTTAAGTATAAGTTTCCTTTTTGTTTCTATTTTCTCTAAAACTTCGTCGTTGCTCACATATTCGGTTCATGGTATCCTCAGCATCCTTCTGTAGAAATTTCAACCGTCTCTTCCTGATGTTAAGTATAAGTTTCCTTTTTGTTTCCATTTTCTCTAAAACTTCGTCGTTGCTCATATATTCGGTCCATGGTATCCTCAGCATCCTTCTGTAGAAATTTCAACTGTCTCTTCCTGATGTTAAGTATAAGCTTCCTTTTTGTTTCCATTTTCTCTAAAACTTCTTCGTTGCTCACATATTCGGTCCATGGTATCCTCAGCATCCTTCTGTAGAAATTTCAATTGTTTCTTCCTGATGTTAAGTGTAAGTTTCCTTTTTGTTTCCATTTTCTCTAAAACTTCGTCGTTGCTCATATATTCGGTCCATGGTGTCCTCAGCATCCTTCTGTAGAAATTTCAACTGTCTCTTCCTGATGTTAAGTATAAGCTTCCTTTTTGTTTCCATTTTCTCTAAAACTTCTTCGTTGCTCACATATTCGGTCCATGGTATCCTCAGCATCCTTCTGTAGAAATTTCAATTGTTTCTTCCTGATGTTAAGTATAAGTTTCCTTTTTGTTTCCATTTTCTCTAAAACTTCGTCGTTGCTCATATATTCGGTCCATGGTGTCCTCAGCATCCTTCTGTAGAAATTTCAACTGTCTCTTCCTGATGTTAAGTATAAGCTTCCTTTTGTTTCCATTTTCTCTAAAACTTCTTCGTTGCTCACATATTCGGTCCATGGTATCCTCAGCATCCTTCTGTAGAAATTTCAATTGTTTCTTCCTGATGTTAAGTATAAGTTTCCTTTTTGTTTCCATTTTCTCTAAAACTTCGTCGTTGCTCATATATTCGGTCCATGGTGTCCTCAGCATCCTTCTGTAGAAATTTCAACTGTCTCTTCCTGATGTTAAGTATAAGCTTCCTTTTTGTTTCCATTTTCTCTAAAACGTCTTCGTTGCTCACATATTCGGTCCATGGTATCCTCAGCATCCTTCTGTAGAAATTTCAATTGTTTCTTCCTGATGTTATGTATAAGTTTCCTTTTTGTTTCCATTTTCTCTAAAACTTCTTCGTTGCTCACATATTCGGTCCATGGTATCCTCCGCATCCTTCTCTAGAAATTTCAACTGTCTCTTCCTGATGTTAAGTATAAGCTTCCTTTTTGTTTCCATTTTTTCTCTAAAACTTTGTCGTTGCTCACATATTCGGTCCATGGTATCCTCAGCATCCTTCTGTAGAAATTTCAACTGTCTCTTCCTGATGTTAAGTATAAGTTTCTTTTTTTGTTTCCATTTTCTCTAAAACTACGTCGTTGCTCACATATTCGGTCCATGGTATTCTCAGCATCCTTCTGTAGAAATTTCAACTGTCTTTTCCTGATGTTAAGTATAAGTTTCCTTTTTGTTTCCATTTTCTCTAAAACTTCGTCGCTGCTCACATATTCGGTCCATGGTATCCTCAGCATCCTTCTGTAGAAATTTCAACTGTCTTTTCCTGATGTTAAGTATAAGTTTCCTTTTTGTTTCCATTTTCTCTAAAACTTCGTCGTTGCTCATATATTCGGTCCATGGTATCCTCAGCATCCTTCTGTAGAAATTTCAATTGTTTCTTCCTGATGTTAAGTATAAGTTTCCTTTTTGTTTCCATTTTCTCTAAAACTTCGTCGTTGCTCATATATTCGGTCCATGGTGTCCTCAGCATCCTTCTGTAGAAATTTCAACTGTCTCTTCCTGATGTTAAGTATAAGCTTCCTTTTGTTTCCATTTTCTCTAAAACGTCTTCGTTGCTCACATATTCGGTCCATGGTATCCTCAGCATCCTTCTGTAGAAATTTCAATTGTTTCTTCCTGATGTTAAGTATAAGTTTCCTTTTTGTTTCCATTTTCTCTAAAACTTCTTCGTTGCTCACATATTCGGTCCATGGTATCCTCCGCATCCTTCTCTAGAAATTTCAACTGTCTCTTCCTGATGTTAAGTATAAGCTTCCTTTTTGTTTCCATTTTCTCTAAAACTTTGTCGTTGCTCACATATTCGGTCCATGGTATCCTCAGCATCCTTCTGTAGAAATTTCAACTGTCTCTTCCTGATGTTAAGTATAAGTTTCCTTTTTGTTTCCATTTTCTCTAAAACTACGTCGTTGCTCACATATTCGGTCCATGGTATTCTCAGCATCCTTCTGTAGAAATTTCAACTGTCTTTTCTGATGTTAAGTATAAGTTTCCTTTTTGTTTCCATTTTCTCTAAAACTTCGTCGTTGCTCATATATTCGGTCCATGGTATCCTCAGCATCCTTCTGTAGAAATTTCAATTGTTTCTTCCTGATGTTAAGTATAAGTTTCCTTTTTGTTTCCATTTTCTCTAAAACTTCTTCGTTGCTCACATATTCGGTCCATGGTATTCTCAGCATCCTTCTGTAGAAATTTCAACTCTCTCTTTCTGATGTTAAATATAAGTTTCTTTTTTGTTTCTATTTTCTCTAAAACTTCGTCTCTGCTCACATATTCGGTCCATGGTATCCTCAGCATCCTTCTGTAGAAATTTCAACTCTCTCTTCCTGATGTTAAGTATAAGTTTCCTTTTTGTTTCCATCCTTAGCAAATCTAATAAGACTTGGGATTTCAGTGTCGTACATTCCGTCCTCTGTTAAACCACTTCCCAGATTCTAAAGAGCTTTACGTAAAACACTAAAAGACAGAAACTAAAACCCATGCATTTTCAAAATTACTTAAATTATTATGACATTGTTTTAGAGTACTTATATAAATATTAAAGGAGATTTTATGAATTTTTGACAACAATGTCTACTTTCCACGTTTTTATAAAGATAAAAAAATAACTTTATTCTCGGTCAAAATCAAGGTCATATTATTTTTGGTTATAACCAAAAGATCAACTCTTACTTGCAGCGAAAAATACACGAGTCAAGTATTAAAGAAATCTATAAAACAATTTCAATCTTTAAAAGAAGTAAAAGAAAAAAACGCAAATTGGAAATTAAAGACCAACTTCCTTTCCTTTCTTTAGAAAAAAAAGAAAAAAAAAAAAGTAAATCGTTTTCCCTAACAATAGAGAGAAACGAGATAGGAACAGGCTGAAAAAAAAGTCTCCCTTTATAAAAATACGTATTTACCTATTGCCATGAAGGAAAAAAAAAACAGTTAAGAAAATTAGTTGAAACAAAAAAGAACATCGCGGTTTTTAATCTAACCGCGCCTCTTCCATCTTTCAATGTCTCGTGAAATCTCGTTCTCTTTTGGTTTTTTTTCCATCATGGTTGCGAGACATTAACTCTCCATTCTCATTCCTGTTTGGATGGATGGTTTTCCCGCCAACAGCGTTCTTTGCACATTTGTCGACATTCTTCAGCACTTGTGCTTTCAATAAAAAAAAAATTATTTGGTTTTATTTAATTTAAATTTTGTATTATTCATTTTTTCCGCTTTAGTATAGGAGTTTTTTTTCTTTGTTTTTATTTATATTTATTGTTGCTTCTTCCTTGCTTTCTCTAAAATTATTTTTCATCCTTTCTCTTTTTGTTTCTTCTTTAATACAGCTGTTGAAATTCATTCTTTCCCAACATAAATGTATAGACTTGTTTTGCTATTTCTTTCCTTCTCTCTTGTTATATTAAATCCCTTTTTTTCTCTCTTAGATTTTTCTTCTAAACATCTTTCCAAATTCCTTCTTTCTTTTCAATTTTTTCGTAATATAAAATTATATATTTCTTTCTTCAAAATACTTTTTTCTTCGAAATTATTTCTTTATATTCTTCTATTTTTCAAATCTTTGTTTCATTCTGTCAAATTCGTTCCTTTTTTATTTCTTTATTTCTTTATTGAATATTAAATTCTTTCCATCTTTTTTTTAATTTACCTTTCTTGCTTTCTTTCTCTCCTTTGTCTCTTTCTTTCTTGCTTTCTTTCTCTCCTTCTTTTTCTCTTTTTCTTGTTTTCTTTTTTCTTTCTTTCGCTCTTTCTTTCTTGACTTTTTTTTAATTCATTCCTTTTTCTTGCTTTCTTTCTCTGCTTCTTTCTTTCTTTCTTTCCTTCTCTTTTTTTGTATTGCTTTCTTTCTCTCTTTCTTTCTTGTTTTCGTTCTCCCCGTCTTTTTCGCCTTCTTGCTAGCTTTCTTTCTCTCCTTTCTTTCTTTTTCTCTTTCTTTCTCTCCTTCTTTCTGTCTTTCTTTCTTGCTTTCTTTTAAATTATTTTAATATTCTCTCCTCACTTTCTTTTTCTTTTATCATTTTCCTTTAAATATTTTCATTTGTATTTTTCTTTCTTTCTTCTTGATCATCTAATTCTTTTATTTCTTTATTTTTCCATAATATCTTTCGTTCTTTCTTTCTTTCTTTTTCATTTTTCTTTCTTTCTTTCATTTTTCGTTCTTTCTTTCTTTCGTTCTTTCTTTCTTTCTTTCTTTCTTTCTTTCTTTCTTGTACACCAGATTTTTCAAATTCTCTTACTATGTCATTTTCATTATTATGTTTTCCTTTATTTATTCTCACCTATATTTATTCTGTTTTTCTTTTCATTGCATTTTTCTTCTTTTCTTTCTTTCGTCTTGACCTTCCAATTCTTTCAGTATTTTTGTTTGTTTGCTTTTTTTTGTTTGATTTTTCTTTCTTTCTTTCTTTCTTTCTTTTATTATACTTACTTTCTTGTTCATTTTTTTCTGTTATTTCAGTCTTTCTTTCTTTTTTATTCTTCCTTTCTTTCATCAATTCCCCCCCCACACTTTGTATTTCCTTCTGAATTATATCTCATTTTTTCTCTTTCAATCAATCATCATATTTTGCTTTCATTCTCTTTCCTTCATGTCTTGTTCCACTTCTTTATACTTTTCATTTTTCAATCTGCATCTAAACTCACTGAGTCGGCCATTTTTTCTTCTTCCATATTTCACTTATCCTCCTCC
Organism: Acanthosepion pharaonis; assembly: GCA_903632075.3. Taxonomy (NCBI): domain Eukaryota; kingdom Metazoa; phylum Mollusca; class Cephalopoda; order Sepiida; family Sepiidae; genus Acanthosepion; species Acanthosepion pharaonis. The sequence continues at coordinate 2,318,089 of CAHIKZ030005498.1, forward strand.
TCTTTCAAATAATATAAAAGACAAAAGGAAGAAAAATAAAAAGATAAAAAAATAAAAAATAAAAATAAAGATAAAAAGAAAAAGAAAAGATAAAAATAAAAAAAACAAAAAAATACATAACAAATGAACAAAGAATAAAAGTACAACGCAGATTTCGTTCAAATCAGACATTTGAAAATTCCCAGATCCAAATAGAAGTTTGTGAAATAATGCAACAAACGTTTCATCACGCGAACAGTGGATGGGGTATGGGGCGAAGTCACGTGATCCGGAAGTGAACAAGTCCGGGTTTCGACACGGCATCTTCCTTTCTTCGAATAAAAGGCGGTAACTACGAAGTAATGTAAGGTGTGCCGCGTTGGTAGGAGTCGGGATATGGAAGTAGTAAACGAAGAATATGTTAGTTTTCGTAACAAAAAAAAAAAAGACACCGAAAATAAAATTTGCCGGCATAATTAAAATTAAAATAGTATTTACGGCACGCAAGCGAGAGGCTTACGACATTAAAAGAGAGATATACAAAGAGACTAGTGAAAGCGAAGTAGGCAGAGGTGCTGAGCAATTTCTTAGATATGGAATTTGTTCAGGTAGAAAGGGAAACTATATAGCAGTCGACATTAAATCGAATTTATCAAAAGAAAAAGAAAATAAAATGGAAATACAATCTGGAAAAAAAATTAAAGACCAATGCAAAGACAATATGAAAGAATATACGTCGCACATGAAATATCAAAATGCAGACAATAATATATATAATTACAATTATTTAAAAAAAAATATGATTCTGTGACGGCACTTGGTCCAGGGTCGAATCCTTTGGTCACGGCGCCAACGGTGACGTCGCTGCTCAGGTCGCTCCTTGCTGCCCCTTTGTGCCGTTCAACCCCTTGGTTAGATGATTACCAGGCTCGCCTTTCCCAACTCGCTTCCAACACCTGGTTACCAGGGTAACTGTACTGATCTCCGGTCTGCCTACCGACGTTGTGATTAGATCTTAGACAGACGGGATCAAACAGGGATTGGGCCCGTATGCAAGCTGAGTTCGACGGGGTGGCAAAACACAAGTAAAAAAAAAAAAACTCACGAGACCAAAATTACTGATAAAAAAGGGTAACAACCTTTTTATATCTAATGTTCGTTACATAAAAATTATTCTTACTTCCCGACCCCTTTGTGGACTGTGGCACCAAGCTTCTATCATACAACTTAAAGACTTGGTTGCCTACTCTCTAGAACTTGGTGTGTCGGGTGTGGTTTAGTTTTGACACTGGGCGCTAATCTCTACCAGTCGTTCACGGCTGATTCTTCTCTTCGGCTTGAGTTGGACGTATTTCTTCACTTCGATTTGGTTTGAGACGAAGTTCTGTTCTTGGGCTTGGTTTGATTTCAACTTCTTCTATGCATAACTGCAAGTAACTTCTTCTTCTTCCGTCCTGCAACTCTTCTCTCTGCCGTCTGAGGTGATCTGAGCTCTCTGTCGTCCGGGGCTGAACTGAGCTCTCTGTTTGGCCTGCAACTTTACTGCCTGTCTGGCCTGCAACTCTTCTCTCTGCCGTCTGAGGTGGACCCTTCTCGCTGCCGTCCGGGGCTGAACTGATCTCTTGTTTGGCCTGCAACTTTACTGCCTGTCTGGCCTGCAGCTCTTCTTCTTATCTTCGACTTGGCTGCAACTTCTCTGCGGCTTTCGAGCAATCTTCTTCTTCTTCGACTTGGGCTGGAAGGATTTCTTGTCTTCGGATTCTCTTGCCCGCAAAGGGGCGAATGAACCGGGCCCGATGCCCGCGTTCAAGCTCCCTCGCTGCCCGCGGTCCAGCTGCAACTGATTTCTGTCGACTGGGGTCCTGCTTTTATTGATGCCGCAACAAACTGGGGTGGGTCTGTCGGCGTCAGGGTTTTCTCGATAATTCCAAAAGTCGCATTACTTCTGATTTCCCATTATCGCTCTTATTTTCACCCCTACTTCCTCACAGTGCCTCTGGTGGGGAGGCGCATACCCATCTCTCCCGGTCTCTCGTATGTCAGGTGACCGTTTTCGACCAATGGGTCTTGATCGAGCGTCCTTTCTCCTCTTTCTCGCATATCACGTGACCGCTTTCGGCCAATGAGATTCTGGTTGGGCGTCTCCCGTACTTCGTGACGTCTCCAATCCGGCGTGGCTTATCCCGTCGTTGTCCTGGGAAAGAACACCTTGCTAAAAAAAACAAAATCTAATTTGGCCTTTTTCGCACGTACGAAAAATGACAATCTCGGCCTTTCTCACCTTCCTGGTCTTTGTCAAAACAGCCCGCCGCTAATTAGATGTGACTTCAGGAAGAATTTTCTCCGTCTTACTGGCGCTCTCTGTGAGCCAAGAACAATCGTTTTTCACCTCTTTGTTTTTGCTCAGACCTGATAGTCAAAATCTTAATTATCTGAATTGAAAATGTCTTCACTTCATCATCGTGGGGTTCCGATTTTTAACAGGTCAGAATCTGTATACAATTCCAGCGGTCACCTTCTCATCCCAAAAAGACACCTTTCTCCGATTAATATTTCGTTTTCCATTGTTCTAAAAATCCCATTTCTTCAAATTGATAATGAGTCTTCTACACAAAAAGTAGGCCAGATGCTTTGACCGATATTTTTATCAATCGTACATATGTTCATACACTTTTACCAAGCCTGTTTTCTTTCTTTCTTTTAATTACCTTTAATTCTATTCTCCCAAATAACAATCTCCATTGTCACTTGAAATTCGGTCGGGCGCGTTGGCCTCTTGACACCTGTTTTCGCTAATGACCGGCCTTTTGCATTACTCATTTTCTTTTCTTTTTTTCCTTTTTTTTTTTCTTCCTTAGGATCGCCTAAGTACAATTAGAGAATTATTCTCGAAACTCAATTATTCTTCGTCTAAAAAACTAACAAGTGGTTAATAAACCGAATAAAAAAATTAAATCATATTTCTATGAATATTTCTTTTCTTTAGTTTTTTTTTTTCTAATAATGCAGGGTGCCACAATTCCATCGCTACATAAGAGTTCTCATGTTTCAAAAATAGAAGCTAAAACTCATTTATAGAAATTAAATTAAGTTAAAGCAGCTAGTTCTGTTTCATCCTCAACATTCGCTTGAGGATGAAACAGGATTTGGTTTAACGATAGAATCATATTTTTCAAAAAAAGTAATTACAATATAGACTCTACTGATGTATCGAGCACTGTTTTTTTTTTAAATAAAACAAAAATACTAAAGAACTTTGGATTATTAACATAACGGTTCTTTCCTATTTTTCTCTCTATATATACACACATATATATATATATATATATATATATATATATATATATATATATATATATATGCCCAAGTATATGATTGGTGTATACGGAATAAATTCCAATAACCAACAATTACTATTCTTAAAAGAGTGCTCAATACAGAGTAGAGCAGATATAATTATTTATTTAAAAATTATAACATAAATATGTTATAAAATCACTACAAAAATAGCCATTTTATTTATCTTATCGTCATCACTTGATGAGACACCGGAGTTGTTGAAACAAAATGACTATTTTTGTAGTGATTCTATAACATATTTATGTTATAATTTCTAAATAAATAATTATATATATATATGTGTGTGTGTGTGCGGAGTGTTTAGAACTTTCGCTTTCCGACAAGAAGGTCTGGAGTCGTATCTCGCTATTGTCGCTTTGCCAAGAAGCTGATTCCTTGACGCAGTACAGGCTTGCGTCGCGATGACAATGCGCGGTATATCATTGGACAAAAAAACCTTCAAACCATGTTTTGAGCCAAGGTTGTGATTGACATTGGACAGGCAGAACTATTCAGAAGCCGTCAATGATTGTACTAGCATGAAGTGGCAAGTCATCGTGACCAAGCAACTGAAACGACTATTCTTCTTCAAATTGTTAATGGCGCTCCCCCCTCTCTCTCTCTCTCCCCTCTCTCTCTCCCCTCTCTTTCCCTCTCTCCCTCTCTTCCATCACGCTCTCTCCATCTCTCCCTCTTTCTCTCTCTCCCCTCTCCCCTCCTCTCTCCTCTCTCCCCCTCCCTATCTCTCCCTCTCCCTCCCTCTCTCCTCTCTCTCCCCCTCTCCCCTCTCTTTCCCTCCTCTCTCTCTCTGAATCTGTAACTGAGGTCCGCGCAGCATCGGAACAATATAGCTTATATTGCTACGATGCTGCGCGGTAGGCTTTTTGGGGATTTTGAGCAAACAATGTGCCTGAACACGCTCCGGCAATCAGCCTTAGCAGCTCCCATTCATCGTTACACATGTCGTCACTGTGGACTATTTTAAAATTTCAGCGTTTCGAATACAACGGCATGAAGCCACACATAAGACATGTCTCTTGAAAATGTCTGAAATGATCGAAACTACTTGAACAGAAAAAATAAAACTAACACGAAATTCGTTCTGCTTATCCACAAATTCGATCCCAATATACATTTTATTAAAGAAACTAGGGTTGGTTGAGTTTGGTTTGGTTTAGTATGGTTTACGACATATCTACCTCAATGGGTTATTTAATGCCGACGAGATTGATATTGCTGGTAATATTGTTCCAAAGCCGTATGGCTGGTAATATTTTTTCCCTTCAAAAATATATTGCTGGTAATAATTTTTTCTTCTAAAATGTATTGCTGGTAATATTTTTTCCCTTCAAAAATGTATTGCTGGTAATAATTTGTTTCTCCAAAAATGTATTGCTGGTAATATTTTTTCCCTTCAAAAATGTATTGCTGGTAATAATTTTTTCTTCTAAAATGTACTGCTGGTTTTTTTTCCCTTCAAAAATGTAATGCTGGTAATAATTTGTTTCTCCAAAAATGTATTGCTGGTAATAATTTTTTTCCAAAAATGTATTGCTGGTAATAATTTTTTTTCCAAAAATGTATTGCTGGTAATAATTTTTTTTCCAAAAATGTATTGCTGGTAATAATTTATTTCCAAAAATGTATTGCTGGTAATAATTTTTTCTTCAAAAATGTATTGCTGGTAATATTTTTTCCCTTCAAAAATGTAATGCTGGTAATGATTTGTTTCTCCAAAAATGTATTGCTGGTAATATTTTTCCCTTAAAAATGTAATGCTGTTAATAATTTGTTTCTTTAAAAATGTATTGCTGGTAATATTTTTTCCCTTCAAAAATGTATTGCTGGTAATAATTTTTTCTTCCAAAATGTACTGCTGGTAATATTTTTTCCCTTCAAAAATGTATTGCTGGTAATAATTTTTTCTTCCAAAATGTATTGCTGGTAATATATTTTCCCTTCAAAAATGTATTGCTGGTAATAATTTTTTCTTCAAAAATGTATTGCTGGTAATATTTTTTCCCTTCAAAAATGTAATGCTGGTAATGATTTGTTTCTCCAAAAATGTATTGCTGGTAATATTTTTCCCTTCAAAAATGTAATGCTGTTAATAATTTGTTTCTTTAAAAATGTATTGCTGGTAATATATTTTCCCTTCAAAAATGTATTGCTGGTAATAATTTTTTCTTTAAAAATGTATTGCTGGTAATATTTTTTCCCTTCAAAAATGTATTGCTGGTAATAAATTTTTCTTTAAAAATGTATTGCTGGTCATAAATTTTTCTTCAAAAATGTATTGCTGGTAATAATTTTTTACAAAAATGTATTGCTGGTATTAAAACCCAGTCGAATCCATTACAATCAGTTGGGAAAAGTATGAATCCTCTTCTTCTCCCCACAGCTATGGATAAATAGCAGGACAGATCGAGTTCTATAGCCTTCGATAAGAACTGATCTACCGCAGAAAGAAATGGCAACCTAATGCGGAAAAATCTTTTTTTTATTTCATTTTCTTTCCTGAAAGGGTTTTGTGTATATAAAAAACTGTCATAATTAGCTAACATTTCCTTTTTTTTTTTTTGGCGACTTCATAAAGGGTTTATTATTATTATTATTATTATTATTATTATTATTATTATTATTATTGGGTAGGGCTTTTAAACTTTTTATTTAGACTGTGGAGTTTTAAATTTTGTATTTATTATTTAATTGTTTGTTTGTTTTCTATGCTAATTATTCAATGCAAAATCTGATGATATGCAGTCCTTTAAAAGGGCTGTGGTGAGAAATAATTTATTACATGGAACCTTAAAGTCGTCTGTTTTTATTTAAATTATTTGCTCTGGATTTACATTGAGCTCTCCTTAGGTTTACTCATACGGATTACCTAGTTTTCATAAACTAATATATATATATATATATATATATATATATATATATATATATATATATATATATATATTTAGTTGGACTGACGTGACACAAGATTTCACGCACTTTTCAGACGATCGCTTAGACTATGAAAACCTGAGTCACTAACTCGCATCAAACCAACTAAATATGATAGATCTATCGCCGATATTAAGCGCTTTTCAATAAGTACCGCGCATATATAATATATAAATAATATACATAAAAATTGTATATATACAAATATACACGCATATATATATATATATATATATATATATATATATATATATATATATATATGTGTGTGTGTGTGTGTGTGTGTGTGTGTGTGTGTGTGTGTGTGTTACAGCGATATTTCCGAAAGATATATATATATTTCTGAGCAAGAAGCATTCGTAATTACAGAGCTTAATATCTAAGGATAGAACATTCATATCAATAGTAATAGTAAAATATGCCTGCATGATATTTAATTTAAATTCTCTTCTTTATTTTCTACAGCCACCAAGAAATTAATTCGTGAACTTGAAAGGATTAAAACTAAAATAAATAGATATAACAAATTTCAATTATTTAACCAAACATGCATGAATGAAAAATACTGACTAAATATTACATACATATATATATATATATATATATATATATATATATATATATATATATATATATATATATATTAAAATAATAAAGGAAAGAACAGTAAGAATTATTATCTGGGATTCTTAGAAATTATTTTTATTTTTAAAAGCAGTGCTCGATACAAAGTTATACATTATTAAGTTTCTGAAAAATAAAAATTTATTAAATCAAAGAAATTAAATATTTTCCTTAAGTAAAAATTAATTTTGAAAAAAATTATAACGAACATAGATGAAACATTCATTTCGATATTTGATCATTAATTAGTAATTAAATTCTAATATATTTATTTGTAAAAATACCGTATAGTCTATTAGTTATTAGAAGGTCGATTGGTGCGTTAAATCTGTAAGGATAAAATTTCATTAATAAATTTTGAATATTAAAAATATGATTTACACATATTTAAATGACACTTTTAAAAATCTTTGTGTATAAAAATATGAATTAAGCGGATGAATAAAAATGACATTTTTTTTTTTTATTATTGAAAACCCAGACGACTCACTGAATAATGTAAGTATACGTTTGTTAGCAGGCAGCCCGACCCCACCTAAAGTTAACCTGACTTTCTACGTATTGGATACGTAAGCTGTCCAGGGAAATTAAAACCCAGTCACCCCTAAAATAAAATAAATTTTCTTTAACCTTAACCACTCATAATATCAATATTGTCTGCCTTTATAAATTAAATAAATTTCTTAGCAAAGTTATTCCTAGCATCGCTTGGTAACTGAAACGAGACTGTGGATTTTAAGTTTAATTTTTATAATTAAATTTATAAATTTAGTTTCATTTTTGAAACATGGAAATATTCGCGATGGAACCATTTTTTAAAAGAAAATAATTTTATATATATATATATATATATATATATATATACAAATATATATAATATATATTTAAATATCCATAAACGATTCAAATACACAAAAACGAGATCCGTTATGCCATGAGTTGATCCTTGTTTATATAAATGCCGTATTAGTTGTTATTTTATACAAGCTTTTCGTCTGTTCCTACAGACAAAATATAATGGATGTTGTTCTTGGTTTTTCTCTTAGTAATAAGAGGGTCGAAAAAAATTGTATCGAAATGCTATTAAAATCGACCTAAAAGCAACGCAGTTTGATTTTGAATTTTTAAAATGTCTGCGTCAAATGGTAATGAACAATTTTTACTGGTAAACTGTCAAAGTGTCAGGCTATATTGTTCAATAATTATGTAATTACTAAGAGAAAAAAACCAGGTTCATTATTCCTGTCGGAGTAGGAACAGACATATTTTAATCGAAATTTATAGATGAAAAATTGATCTCGGTTTTTGTGACATTCAGGCTCGCCATTTAAATCATTAACCTTTGCATTAGTTTTTTGAATTAATATATATATATTATATATAAATATATATATATTTATATTAAATATTTATATTTATCGACCCTGAAAATGGCTGTATAAACATAAAAATGTCTTAAAATAATTGTATGAAAATTGTTCGGACATTCAGGCTTTAATATATATATATATATATATATGAAACGTAAACATAAAATTTCTTAAAAAACCTTTGTCTATTTTTATATATATTTTCTTTCTTTTTCAAACCTTCCTTTTTTCTTATATTTTCTCCTTTTATTTTTTCTTATATTTGCTCCATTATATTTGCCATAATGTAATTAAACAAGCAATGATTATTTTCGCTTAATTCAATTCATCATGTATTGATAAATAGACTAAGGTTTCCATTTGTTTTCTGCGTTCCGGTCTTTGTTAATTTGGAGATATCTATGTTTTCCCTTTGTTATCCTTACCCACAACACGAGCGAATCGAAACGAACTTCGACGACGCAAATCAAGTAATCGAGTGCGAGACTAGCAGGAGAAGAAATATTGAAGGCCGATTTTCGAAACCCGAGGAAGACAGTAAAGAAAGAAAACTACATAAGTGCAAAACAGGAAAGATCGATAAAGATTTTGGTTTGATCATTCGAATCTTTGAATTTAAAAAAAATAAAATAAAATGATACAGCAGATCTGATCTGTCTTTCTCTTTGTATGGATTAGACAGTTGAGAAATTTAGATGAGACTAGCAGTAGAACCCGGCGTTGCCCGGGGATGTAACAGTAAGTGAGAGATCAAGTATCGACCATCATAAAGACTGAAAAATAAAATTGACAAAGATTATTGTTTAAGGTTGATTGGCACGCATTAGTTTTTTTTTTTTTTTTTTTTTTACGAATTGGTCAAACCCAAACTCAAACAAAAACATTGTTTTCAATCGTTATGAGTCTACCGACTGAATAGAATTTTATTATAAACAATTATCTTGTAAATGGAATTTTTAAAGCATTCTGATTGTAAAAAATAAAGAAAAAAGTTTGCAAGACAATAAGAAACACTACCTGCAAAAAAAAAGTGAAGTTTTTGTTGAAATGGGTTGAAAAAATGGAAATCCGATCCATATATAAACGAACACACAAACACACACACACACACACACACACACAACCTGGGTTTTATAATAAGTATAACTCGATATGAGTTGTCCCCCTTTCATTCTCGCGATGCCTCTTAATCGTGTTTTCAAATTGATTTCGTGCAAAAACGATTGTGTTTTTACAATTTTTTGGCACTGTCAGAACTACCGCAAGGTAATTTTACATAGTCCTGTGAAGTTTTGTTGAAATCGGTTGAAAAATGTAGGAAATCCGATCCCATATATAAACACACACACACACACACACACACACACACACAACTTGGGTTTTATAATAAGTATCATTACATAACGAAAATAGAGCAAAGATTTTTGTTTGGTTGGCTGGTTGATATGTTTAGCGACATATCAATCTCGATTGTTTATTTAATGCCGAAATCTAAATATTTTAAACAATGTTATAGTTTCAGATTAAATATATACTATAAATAGGTATTGTAGGTAATTTTATATTAAATATAGTTTGATATGCAATAAAACAAAATTAACCAATCTCAATGGGTTAATTAATAATACCGATGAGAATTTTAAGATAGGTTCGTATGAATAGAATATATGTTAATTTTCAGTGTATCACCTACACTAGGTTGGCATTAAAATTTCCAGAATACTTACATTTATGTGTAATTGTAGATGCTAAATTTGAATCTGGATGGATAAATTTGATAAAATCTACCGTATTCGAGTTATCGACATTGAAATTTCGTATTCATTCGTGTCGCGAGCAGCCATTACGGGCATTGTTTACATACATTCGCTGCAGAATAGCTATCAGTGTAGGTATCATTGCGCAAACTGAGCGTGTCTACGTAAATAGTTCTCGTGCGCAGTAACTGAAACGAATTTAGACAAAAAATGATCTTAGCTTTCCGTAGTCTTCCGCGTTTACCATTCCGCAGCGAATGTATGCAAACAACGCGAGTAATGGCTACCGCCAACAACGCGATTGAATCCCAAATTTTACTGTCGATTCCAAAACTATTTTCATTGCAGGTTTCCCTTGGTTCCAGTTTAGACTTTCACTGCTCGGACACGCCAGTCGATGTACAACAGGATAGACTCCCTCCCACATTCCCTTCATATTTCATTGGTAAGGAAAGGGACTGCAGGTTGGAAAGCAATTCATAACGCACAGGGCTGTATAAACTCTTTTAAACTCTGTCAAACGTATGATGAGGGTCGAACAGCTTCAGCCTGATCTGACTCTTCTAAAGTTAGACCGTGGCAAAAAGAATTAGCCATTCTCTGGGTCGGTACATGGAACCGATCATTTTTCCATGATCTTTAGTGACGTTTCCTGTATACGAGATAAGGTCTGTAGTGAATTTATACCTCAATAGTTGCTCAAAGCAAAGCGATTCATTGAGGGTCTGCAGAGTGACGAAACATTTATGACATGGCTTTGGAGGTGTTGCATGTTGAAAGAACAACTCCGCGGTGTCCATTCCTACTTATACTTATTCTATTCTGAAGAACAGACTCCCAAAAGGATATTCTTCTGGTTACGATAATCCTAACCTCTTCAAGTATGGAGTCAGGCATATCCTCCTCCTCATCGTCATCATTCAACCCCCGAATGCTACAAACATAGAAGAAACAAACGCGTGATTCTTTCAGTGGGTATAGTGGCGCCCAGATCCTCTCCAAGCTCTTGCCTGACAGCCGAAGGTCACGGAATATGCTGTGGACTGCGCTTAAGTTGGGGAAGGTTTTGAATTTGAGTTGCCCTTCTCTTAGTTTCCTTCTCCTAAGCCACTTGCCACACTGGGCTATACGATCCAGTCTCTACTGTTATTTACCCATAGATGGGGGAGAAGTGATTGATGCATGTCTTTCCTAAGTGAATGTAATGAACTCGACTGGAATTAGACCTCTTCTCTCCGAGCCGATATCCATTACTCGTTACCGTGTCATATATGCAACATGTCATCATATTATGAATCTTACTCTTTTTACGTCCTTAAACAACATCTAGCTCGTGTGCCTCTTGAGCCGTGTACTTTGTAAAAAATGGTGTAAAAATACTATTTAAAAATTTCCAACACGTTTCTCTGAAAATTTCATTTTTGCAAAAAAAAATATATAACTTATAATAATTACATTTAGCAATATATGGAAAAATGATGTCAGTTTTTAACTAACGCCAGGAGAATGCAGGTTAACGTGATGCTGTCTTTTTTTTCCGTATATGGGGATGATTTTAATATCTGTTGCTCTTCTTCATCTTTCAGGAGATTGTCCAACATTTACTGTCATATAAGGGTGGGGTAGATATCCGGTAACAGTTCAGTATACTTTACTTTATTTCTAAGGAAGTGTTTCTGTCTCTTAATAGTCTTCATAGCTTTTGCAATGCTCCTTTGGCCATCCCAATGCACCTTTCTACCCCCATTTTATGTGCTGTGTTCTTTCTGGACGTAGGCGAACATGGCCCTCCACATTTTCCAGTACATTTTTGCTATTACGACATTTTTGAGAAAACCTATCATTTATTATTACGTTTAGCAATATATGGAAAAATGGTGTCAGTTTTAACTAACGCTAGGAGAATGCAGATCAATATGATACGGTTTTTTTGCCATATATGGGGATCATTTTAATATCTGTCTATATTTCTGAGAAGATGTATTCTTTCTTTCCTTCTTTCAGTCTTTCTTTCTTTCGAGCTTTCTTTCATTCATTAATTTATTTTCTCATTAAAACAGTGTCTTTTTCTCTCTTTGTGAGTGGCCAAGATGGAATAGTCCATTATTTATGGGGTATTAGCAGATATTAAACACTTCTGTCTTCTCTTCTTTCTTTCCTTCTTGCATTCTATCTGTTTTTCGATCCGTTTTTCTTTCTTTCTTTCTTTCATTCATTTTCTCATTGAAACAGTGTCTTTTTCCCTCTTTGCGATTGATGAAGGTGGAATAGTCCATTATTTATGAGGTATTAGCAGATGTTAAACATTTCGATCTACACTTCTTTCTTTTCTGCTTTCCCTCTTTCTTTCTGTCTGTCTGTCTTTATTTATTTAGTTCTATTTTTCTTTGTTTCACTCATTCATTTTATATTCTTACTCCCTCCTTTTACGTCTGTAAACAACATCTAGCTCATGTGCTTCTTGAGCCGTGTACTTGGTGAAAAATAGCGTCGAAATAGCATTTAAAAATTTCCAACATATTTCTCTGAAATTTAATTTTTGAAAAAAAACCTATAATTTATAATAATTACATTTAGCAATATATGGGAAAATGATGTCAGTTTTTAACTAACGCCAGGAGAATACAGGTTAACGTGATGCTGTCTTTTTTCTATATGTGGAGATCATTTTAATATCTGTTGCTTCAAGTCTCTTCTTCATCTTTCAGGAGATTGTTCAGCATTTACTGTCATATAAGGTGATAGGGGGTAGATTTCCCCTAACAATTCAGTATGCTTTACGTTGTTACTAACGAAGGTTTTCTGTCTCTTAATAGTCTTCTTAGCTTTTGTAATGCGCCTTTGGCTCACTTTTCTACCCCCATTTTATGTGCTGTGTTCTTTCAGGACATAGGCGAACATGGCCCTCCACATTTTCCTGTCCATTTTTGCTATTACGACCATTCTCTTAACTCTGCCATTGATTTACTCAAGTCCATCCCGTATGCTTTCCTCTGTCCCTCTTTCCCTCAATCTGTCTTGTGAGGATGAGATTTTCCAAGCCTTCCTACCGCATTACGTGGCTGAAAAATTTCAACTGCCTCTTACTGATGTTAAGTTTAAATTTTTGCTTTTTATTTTCATTTTCTTTAAAATCTCTTCATTGCTCATATTTTCAGTTCATGGCATCCTCATCATCTTTCTTTAGAACCACATTTCTGTTGCTCTTCATCTTCAAGAGATTGTCCAGCATTTACTGACATACAGGGGGACAGATATCCCATAATAGTTCAGTACGCTTTATTTTGTTTCTGATGAAACTCTTCCCCTTAATACGTTAAAACTCCCCAAATCCGAACATGGCATAATCTAGACCTCCTGGAATTAGAATTGCTGGAATTTGGACTCATCTTCAAATCCGAACGTTTCTACTGACATAAATATGAAGCTTTTACTTTCTCGAACAGAACAGTGCCCTCAATGGAACAGTCGAACAGATCTGTTCGCCCTGTGCTATCGAACTCTCTGCCTTGAGCACAGAGGAACCCGGACGAAACTTTGCCCTGCGGCTCGGAAAACCCACGGTAAACTCGGCCTTGAGCCACATACATGGCGAGGGGACTGTTAAATATTAACAGTACCCTCATTGGAACAGTCGAACAGATCTGTTCGCACTGTGCTGTCGAACTCTCTGCCTTGAGCAGAGAGGAACCCGGACGAGATTTTGCCGAAGAGCAACGTTTCATCCGGGGAGGTAGACAGGCTCTAAACCCGTTTATGCGGGTTCTAAGGGAATATTTTTGGCCGAGCCTACGGGCTCGGAAAATCCACGGTAAACTCGGCCTTGTGCCACATACATCCGTCGTGGAGGGCTGTTAAATATACCGTGTCCTCATTGGAACAGTCAAACAGATCTATTCGCCCTGTGCTGTCGAACTCTCTTGAGGAGATAGGAACCCTGACGAATCTTTTCCGAAGGGCAAAATTTCATCCGAGGAAGTAGACAGATCCTGAACCCATTTATGTCGGTTCTAAGGGAATATTTTTGGCTGAGACGACAGGCTCGGAGAACCCACGGTAAACTCGGCCTTGTGCCACATACATCTCTCGTTTCTATTGAATATTAACAGTACCTTCAATACCAAATTTCTCGGGATTTCTGTTTAGAGGAGTTGTACTGTAGTGATTTTCCAAGCTTAGCTCAGATGTGGCACAAGGCCGAAAGTATGGGGTACCCAGTGAGGATCGTAAAAGTTCTAGCGAGACAAGCTTACAGCGGAGGAATTGTACTGTACATCCTTATTTATGTCTTCCTTTAAAAATTGTAATTTTGTTTAAATAATAAATTCATCACTTTCATAAATTTTTGGACATTTCATAAATGTCTCAGATTTTTAAAAATTCCTGTATTCGCTTGGGACAAATTCTTCATTACTCTTGGTTGCCACTTATTTTTGTATATTTATATATTCAATCTACACTTAAAATAAAAACGAACCAACGTTACAAACTATCTTTGGTATCCCAAATTCTAAAACTTAATAAAAATTATAAGCTTGTCACAGCAGTCTTTTCTTTCCTCGAATACGAACAGTACCCTCAATACCGGACATCTCGGATCTTCGGTTTATAGGAGTTGTACTGTATTTCCTTATTTTTGTCTTCCTTTACAGATTGTAATCGTTTTTGAATAAGAGATTTCATAATTTTCAAACGTTTCATAACGTGTCTTAGTTCTTCACAAATTACAATATTCGTTTAGCACAAATGTTTCATTACTATGGGTTGTCAATTATTTTCTGTACATTTATGTATTCAATCTATACTTTAAATAAAAACGAATCAACGTTACAAACTACCTTTTGTATCGGAAACTCTAAAAGTTAATAAAATTTATAAGCTTGCCACGGCAGCCTGTTCTTCTTCTCATTCGAACAGTAATCACAATACTTATTGTACTGTACTTATTTGTTTTCCTCCTGAAGGTTAAAAATCCGTTTTGGAAACTTTTTATGTTCAAGTAATTTTGTCTACTAACTGAAAATTATTAAAAATTCCAGTATCCAAAATTTATAGTAAACTGAATGGCCCATTCTGTTGCCTTAGGTAAGTAAAACTGAATGATTTATTTCGGAATACAGTGAATATGGTCTGGGAAAATATAAAATCCTGGGAAAATGTCCCGCAAGGCTTTGATTTGACAGCGGTGGTGAGGGAGGTAAGTCTATATTTCTGGGATGTGGTATTGTAAATATTTAGACTCTGTTTACATTGTTTGGACTGCTGTTCTCATCCTCATTTTCATGTTTATGACATTTCGGCGGTTCTACACTCCGGACGTTGTACCCTCTGGCCTTCTCTAGTTTGGAATTTCAAACAGAACCCTTTATTTCGTCCAGAGGGGTAGATTGTTCTAGTTCCACGTGCCATGCCTTTTCCGAATATCTCAGTTTCAGTTAGCTCCCTTTTAGTAACTCAACTCTCCAAAGTTTTGTTTACGTCGGCATTCTTCAGAAACTATACGTTGGAATTTCGAACCGAACCCTTTATTTCATCTACAGGAATAGATTGCTCTAGTTTCACGTGTCATGCCTTTTCTGAATATCTGTTTCAGTTAGCCCCTTTTAGTAACTCAACTCCCCAAAGTTTTGTTTACGTCGGCATTCTTCAGAAACTATACGCTGGAATTTCGAACCGAACCCTTTATTTCGTCTACAGGAGTAGATTGCTCTAGTTCTACGTGCCATGCCTTTTCTGAATATCTCAGTTTCAGTTAGCTCCCTTTTAGTAAATCAACTCTATAATTTTTTTTTTAAACCCCTACTGTGGACAGGTATTGAACTAACAACTCTTTGGATCAGTCATATCACTGGATTACTTCAACCAACGCTTTCATGCACTGGGCCATATCCAACGTGTTTCATCTCAAGAAGGCCGGAGAATACAACGGCCGAAATGCTGTGAACATAACAATGAAGATGAAGACAACAGCCTGAATCATGTAAATAGTGTAAATAGTGATTATTTTTCTTAAAGTTCCTATTTTCTTGATTTTTCGTGCAGATTTTCCAACATTTTTCAATGATATTGTATCTGTCCCAAATTGTATTTTAATAGGAAGGCCCGTGAAAATTCTACGGTCTTCCGATTTGAATTTTCTGATGAATCTTAATTGTTATATTAATGACTGAATAAGCCGATGGTGAGTTCTACAACAATAAAATATCGATATCAATTCCCCTATCGCATCGTTAACTACTTGAGCTTAACAACTTTAACAAAATATTGCAATAACAATAATAAATATGAATGATTGTCGTTATTTTAAGAAGTAAGGGGGTACAAATGAAAAAATTTGAAATTTACAATTTTTTCTACTGCGTTGAAAGAACTGTTAAACACTTCTTTCTTTCATTTTTCTTTCTTTCTTTTTCCCATTGTAACTATGTCTTTGTTCGTCTTTCTGAGTCATTAAGACTGAATAGTCCATTATTTATGGGGTATTGGCAGAGGCTAAACACTTATATCTTCTCTTCTTTTCTTTCTTTCTTTTCTTTCTTTCCTTCCTTCTTTTTGGCTTTCTCTCTGTCTTTCTTTCTTTCATTCATTCATTTTCTCTTTGAAACCGTGTCTTTTTTCCGCTTTCCGCGTGATCAATACGGCATATTCTGTTATTTATGTTGCATTGACAGATGTTAAACAATTCTATCTTCTCTTCTCTTCTTTCTTTCTTTTTTTCTTTCTTTCTTTCTTTCTTTCTTTTTTTCTTTCTTTCTTTCTTGTTTGCTTGCTTTCTTTCTTTCTTTTTCTTATTAAAACAGTCTTTGTCTTCTTTCCGCGTAATCATGACGGAATAATTCAATGTTTATGAGGTTTTAAACACTTCTATCTTCTCTTCTCTTCTTTTCTTTCTTTCTTTCTTTCTTGCTTGCTTGCTTCTATTTTTCTATCTTTTTACCTTGCTTCCTTTCTTTATTTCTTGCTTGCTTTCTTTCTTTTTTCTTCTATAGCGTCATCTTTTTCTTTCTTTCTTTCTTTCTTTCTTTCTTGCTTGCTTTCTTTCTTTCTTTCTTCTATTTGGTGCTATCTTTACCATATACGTTCCACTTTCTTTTTTTCTTTCTTCTATTTGGTGCTATCTTTACCATATACCTTCCACTTTCTTTCTTTCTTCTATTTGGTGCTATCTTTACCATATACCTTCCACTTTCTTTCTTTCTTTCTTTCTTGCTTCTATTTGGTACTATCTTTACCATATACCTTCCACTTTCTTTCTTTTCTATTTGGTTTCTTTTTCTTTTCTTTCTTTCTTTTCTTTGCTTTCTTTCTTCTATTTCTTTCTTTCTTTCTTTTTCCATATACCTTCCACTTTCTTTCTTTCTTTCTTTCTTTTATTTGGTGCAATCTTTTACCATTATACCTTCCACTTTCCTTTTCCTTTCTTTCTTTCTTTCTTCTATTTGGTGCTATCTTTACCATATACCTTCCTTTCTTTCTTTCTTTCTTTCTTCCGTTCATCCATTAATTCATTTTCTCTTTCAAACAGTCAGTGTCTTTTTCCTCTGTCCGAAGTGATGAAGACGAAATAGTCCATAATTTATGCGATATAGCCAGGGTGTAATGGTCGTGCTAAATAGCAAAGGGAAGGAGAAGCATATTGATAATAGGGAAATGATATTTTAATTATAAACAAACAGGAGAATAAGGGTTAATTTTTTTTTTATCTGAGTTTAATTTCAGTTTTTATCAATTTTGTCCTGGGTTCTAGCTTCGAGGCTCCAAGAAATGGTTTCCGAGCTTAGTACCGTACTCTTGCTCCAGGATACGCACAGGCTTCCGGATATTTCATAGACTTTATCTTTTTAGCAACACTGATTCAATAGTCAACCTCAAACTTTCTTTTTTAACAATTTAATCGTTCCGACGCATTTATCACGACTGCAATGTTTCAAATGCAAGTGTGCGTATTTTTTGTATTTTTTTTATGAGGGTAAAATATCCAATATAATAAATATGAAAAAAATATTTTGAAATGTTTCCGAATTAAAATCCGCCTTTCTCTGCCACTTCTTGTCTCCCCTGACAAATCCACGCCTTGCGGGCCATTTTCCCCAGAATTTTATTTTTCCCACACCACATTCACTGTATACCGAAATAAATCATTCAGTTTTACTTACCTAAGGCAACAGAATGGGTAATTCAGATTACCATAAATTTTAGATATTGGAATTTTTTTATAATTTTCTGTTAGTAGACAAAATTCTATGAACATAAAAAGTTTCCAAAACGGATTTTTAACCTTCAGGACGAAAAATTAAGTACAGTACATCTCCTCTAATCCGAACATCCGATAGGTTCGAGGTGACTGTTCGGATTAGAGGAAGAAAAGGCTGCTGTGACAAGCTTAAAATTTTTATTAAGTTTTAGAGTTTCCGATACAAGAGGTAATTTGTAACGTTGATTCGTTTTTATTTAAAGTATAGATTGAATACATAAATGTACAGAAAATAATTGACAACCCATAGTAATGAAACATTTGTGCTAAACAAATATTGTAATTTTTAAAGAACTAAGACACGTTATGAAACGTTTGAAAATTATGAAATCTCTTATTCAAAAACGATTACAATCTGTAAAGGAAGACAAAAATAAGGAAATACAGTACAACTCCTATAAACCAAAGATCTGAGATGTCCGGTATTGATGGTAATGTTCGGATTCGGGGAAAAAAAGGCTGCTGTGAAAAGCTTAAAATTTTTACTAAGTTTTAGAGTTTACGATACAAAAGGTAGTTTGGAACGTTGATTTGTTTTTATTTAAAGTGTAGTTTGAATGCATAAATGCACAAAAATAATTGTCAACTAATAGCAATAAAAAAAATTGTGCTAAACGAATACTGGAATTTTTAAGAATCTTAGACAATTTAAACCAGCTGTGGAAATTTGTAACGTTGATTCGTTTTTTATTTAAATTGTAGATTGTATACTGTTATGGTGTCCTCCCTCTGAGGAATCTATGTTGGACTCTTTTGCCTACTATAAGATTAATAGGAGAGAAGGCCTTGGGAAAACAGTCGAATAGATTGTTCAAACTGTCGGAAAATCCACGCTAAACTCGTCCTTGTGCCACATACATCCCTAGTGGGAGTGGGGCTGTTAAATATTAACAGTCGAATACATTGTTCATCTGTCGTTGGGCGGGGATGTTAAATATAGAGTAAAGTTTAGTCCTGAGAGGTAGACAGGCTCTGAACCCGTTTATAGGTATTCTAAAGGAATATCTTTTTGGCCGAGACTACGGTCTCTGAGAATCCACGGTAAACTCGGTCTTGTGCCATATATATCCCTCGTGGGGGGCTTTTAAATATTAACAGTCGAATAGATGGTTCATCTGTCGAAATCTACCTCGAGCAGAGAGGAACACGGACGAGGCCTTGCCGAAGAGCAAAGTTTCGCCCAGGGAGGTAGACGGACCCTGAACTCATTTATACGTGATCTAAGGGAATATTTTTGGCCGAGCCTACGGAATCTGAGAACCCACGGTAAACCCGGCCTTGTACCACATATATTCCTCGTGGGTGGGGGCTGTTAAATTAATTAAGTTAATCCAGATTTTTCATTTGTTGAACTCTCTGTCTTGAGCAGAGAGGAGCCCGGACGAGGCTTTGCCGAATGGCAAAATTTCATCCGGGGAAATAGACAGATCCTGAACCCATTTATGCGGGTTCTAAGGGAATAATTTTGACCGAGACGACGGGCTCGGAGAACCCACGGTAAACTCGGCCTTGTGCCACATACATCCCTCGTGGGGGGGGACTGTTAAATATTAACAGTACCCTCAATGGAACAGTCGAACAGATCTGTTCGCACTGTGCTATCGAACTCTCTGCCTTGAGCAGAGAGGAACCCGGACGAGGTTTTGCCGAAGAGCAACGTTTCGTCGGCGGAGGTCGACAGGCTCTAAACCCGTTTATGCGGGTTCTAAGGAAATATTTTTGGCCGAGCCCATGGTAAACTCGGCCTTGCGCCACATACATCCCTCGTGTTGGAGGTGGGGGGCTGTTAAATATAAAAGTTAATCCAGATTTTTCATCTGTTGAACTCTCTGTCTTAAGCAGTGAGGGACCCGGACGTGGCTTTGCCGAAGGCCTCATTTTGTCCGAGAAAGGATACAGGCCATGAAGGCTTTTATGCGGGTTCTAATGGAATATTTTTGGTCGAGCCTACGGGCTCTGAGAACCCACGTTAAACTCGGCCTTGTGCCACATCCATCCATCATGGGGTGGGTGCTGTTAAATATTAACAGTCGAATAGATTGAACGCTGGGTCAACCGACACACACTTACTAGTGTAATTATCTTCTGTTGTACTTACTGTTTAATATATGATATATCTGCAACACTTGTTTTTTTGTTTTGTTTTTGTTTTTTTAACCATTTACTTAGTCACAACAAATACATGAATGTACAAATAATAAATGTCGTTCTGATTCGGGGAAGAAAAGTCTCCATATATCAATAAAAATGTTCGGATTAGAAGATGAGTCCAAATCCGAGTAAGTGTAAATCCAGGAAGTCTAGATTATGCGATGTTTGGATTTAGAGAGTTCAGTATTAAGAGGAAAAGTTCCTGAACTGCTACGTGATATCAGTCCTCCTATATGTCAGTAAATGCTGGACAATCTCCTGAAGTATAAAGAAGAGACTTGAAGTAACAGAAATATGGTTCTATAGGAAGATGCAGAGAATAACATGGACCGAACATGTGAACAACGAGGAAGTTTTAAACTACATTTATACCTAACATCAGAAAGAAAAAAATCCTCGCGCACATAATGAGGAAAGAGGGCTTGGAAAATATGATACTGACAGGACATATTGAAGGCAAGAGGGACGAGGAAAACAACGCAATGGATGACGGAGCAAGGTTTACGAGAAATAAGAAAAAGACAAAACTTAAGAAGAGTTACAAAGAACAGGAAGTTGTGGAGAGCCATGACCATCCAAGACCTGAAGTATTACGACACAGAGAAGAATGCTAACATATATATATAAGAACTGAAAAATACACAGGTAAAACTTGCAAAACGTACACACACATTATGTATAGCACAAACACACTGCACACATTACTAAACACACACACACTCTCTCTCTCTCTCTCTCTCTCTCTCTCTCGTATATACAAATCCATGCATCTCCCCCACAGACTCTCAAATAGGCATTCTCACATACACACATACATATACATTCTCTCTTTCTCTCCCCCGCCTCATGCGCACACGCAAACACACACAAACTCACTTTCATCCAAATACATATTGGCTGGGATATGCACACATAAGCGTTCACGCACACAACATTTCACAGATTCTCGTAAATACACACATGCATACCCACAGTCTTATTGTTGGCACGCATTCATACTTACATACACCTGAACATCTTGTTAACAGACACTCACACTTACAAGGGCAGACACATACAATCCCACCTTCTGAAACCCGCCGACATGCTTACAGTAAGCATTGTCCGCCACTATCATTAATTTTTTACTAACATTTATTTCCATCTTCATTGTCTATTAATGAAATATTGTCTCCCATCATATATATAAAGTACAGTGTATGTGTGTGTGGTTGTGCGTTTGTGTGTCCAAGCATTTCCTCCGCGCCCATTGGTCCGATTTTAATGATTCATAGCTCATTCAAAAGCCTTAGAAAATTTAGGCTCAGGGAACGATTTTCGTTGAGCTCCGATTCAGGGTTGGCAGATAATGCGAGTTTAAAAATATATATTAATATATTATATTAGCCATTATCGTTGCTTTCATGATTCAAGGGGGGTAACTCTTATTTTCCTTTTGTATCCAAAATTTCAGGGCACGTTTTGTTATAAACTAGATTAAAAACCGCCCTGTAGAGAGGCATTTAAGCTACTGCCTGTGGAGGACTCTTGGTTTGGCCATCATTACAATAGCTAGGGGGGTGGATGCGATAGTAATCAGTAAATTTTGATTGTAACACACAGAAAAATATCCGTGAATATGAACGGATTATGCTAAAAATAAGCAGATATAATTTTTGTAATTTATTTAATCAAACATACACACACACACACACACACACACACACACACACATATATATATATATATATATATATATATATATATATATATATATATTATATATATAATTTAAGGCTATATTTATGGGATAAAGTGCTCAATATCAGAGACAAAGCGAATGTAAACATAAAAGTGAACATTGAAGTCATCACTCAGAGGCGACAGTTTCATACCAAATACAATCATCATGGTTTGATGATAGCGTTTAGCATGAAACAGTCTGTCGCTTCTAAGTTTTGACTTCAATGCTCAATTTTATATATATATATATATATATATATATATATATATATATATAAAGTACAATGTATGTGTGTTAGCACGTGTATGTATCCAAGCAACTCTTTCGATCCCACTGGTCCGATTTCAATGATTCATAGCTAATTCAAAAGATCTTGAAAATTTAGGCACAGGGAACGATTTTCGTTGAGCTCAAATTCAGGGTTTTCCTTAATTAGCTATTATGTTTCTCTAGCTCTTCAAATGCTGAATGTATAACGAATTCTAATCGCTATTTTCCCATCTTTACACTGTATTAATTTTATTTTATAAATTGTTTCCTGTTCTGTCACCCATGAAATAAAAATAATTCTTTCTACGGAAAATAAGGATCTAGGTAGATCAAATCGTCTTTAAATTAAGTGGCAGCAGAAGAATTAACGTTGAACTTTTAAAAGGTAAGCTTAAACATTAATTCAATACTTAAATGCAGAGATCAATTTTGAGTTCTTCTGTAGTCTATTGATGTCTATCGCATCTCCTCCTCCCTAGCTATTGTGATGATGGCCACAACAAGAGTCCTCCACAGAAGCAGCTTTTCAATTAGTTGATAATAATTTTGAACAGCATTTACTTTATTCTTCAGTTTTTTTTATTTGATCAAGTATTGGATTCGATTACTATTAATTCTTGACTAGTATTTACAGTCGGTGGGGGGTGTAAACAGTAGTGTCAGAGCTATGCCGTCCGGAACTTCGTTCCTGGTAGGGCCACCCAAGGCGGACAGGTCTGACACACACGCCGGCTAACAAGGGCTCTGGTGAAAATCCAAGGAGCGTCTGCATCGGTAACTGGCGGCTTCTGGTCGTTCCTGTCTCTGCGTCTGTGGGAACCCCGCGGCAAGCAAGAACGTTATCCGAGTAGGCCTGGGTACCCTACTTCTGTAATTTATCCCAAGAATCTTCTTCTCACAACAGGAAGAAGCCGGCTCAATCCGCCCAGGGTGAATGCCGCATCACACAAACACACACACACAGTATTTACTTTCATATTCATTTTTTATTATAATTGATCGATTGATTCATTTTTATTATAATTGATCGATAGATTCATTTTATTATAATTGATCGATAGATTGATTTTTATTATAATTGATCGATAGATCCATTTTATTATAATTAATCGATTGATTATTTTTTATAATTAATCGATTGATTCATTTTTATTATAATTGATCGATAGATTCATTTTTATTATAATTAATCGATAGATTCATTTGCATTATAATTGATCGATAGATTCATTTTTTATTATAATTGATTGATTGATTTGTTTCTTTTGCGGCTTATTAACCTTTTAGATTGTAAGAAGTTTTTAGAGATGATAATCATTTTATTTATAAAATTATTACTAATTAACCCATAGCTATGGGAGAGGATGTGGATCTATATATTTCCCAAGGTTAACTGCGGGTAAGTGAATATCACGAATCCATCTGGAATTGAAACTCGATTCTCCGATTAAAATTTCTCATTCATTAAACATTACACCCCACTCATAACTAAATTTGCAACATCTGATATTTGCAAGTGGTCACCTATCTAGGAAATGACCAGTCTTGACGTTGTCTAACTTCCTCTATCAGGTGTGTCAAACAGACATGGTCGGAAACCATTTATTAGTGAAAGCATTGTCCGCCATTGTTATAAATTTTTTTTGTAAATATTTACTTTCATCTTCATTTTTATTAGATGAACCATTGTTCGCCATTATTATTAATTTTTTTAGTATTTATTTTCCTCTTCAATTTTATCCACTAATTAGTCCGCCACTATTATTCAATTTGGACTATTTTCTTTCATCTTCATTTTTATTAGATGAACCATTGTTCGCCATTATTATTAAATTTTTTTTAGTATTTATTTTCCTCTTCAATTTTATCCACTAATTTGTCCGCCATTATTATTCATTTTGGACTATTTTCTTTCATCTTCATTTTTGGTTAATTAATGGTATGTCAGCCATTATTATTAATTTTTTTAGTATTTATTTTCCTCTTGAATTTTATCCACTAATTTGTCCGCCATTAATATTCATTTTGGACTATTTTCTTTCATCTTCATTTTTATTAAATGAACCATTGTTCGCCATTATTATTAATTTTTTTAGTATTTATATTCCTCTTGAATTTTATCCACTAATTTGTCCGCCATTATTATTCATTTTGGACTATTTTCTTTTCTCTTCATTTTTGGTTAGTTAATGGTATGTCAGCCATTATTATTAATTTTTTTAGTATTTATTTTCCTCTTGAATTTTATCCACTAATTTGTCCACCATTATTATTCATTTTGGACTATTTTGTTTTCTCTTCATTTTTGGTTAGTTAATGGTATGCCAGTCATTATTATTAATGTTTGGCGAGTATTTCCTTGTATCTTGTTTTGAATAGATGAAGCATTTTCAACGCTTATTGCCAAATTTCAAAATGTATTTTCCTCTATTTTGATTGGATGAAACATTATCAATAATAATTATTCCATTTTGATTAGTATTTACTTTAATTTCCATACAGTACTGATAGCAGACACGGAAAAGAAATTGCAAAATCTCCTATAGAAGGTACCGAAGGAGAGCGAGAAGAAAGGACTAAGGATAAACTACAAGAAGACAGAATGCATTGTCATCAGTAAAAGAATGAGCCCGAAATGCGATTTACAGGTCGGGGACACTAAAATAAAGCAGCTGCAGTAATTTAAATATCTGGGAAGTGTTTTGAGAGAGAACTATAAGTGACGCCTAGATCCGAAGACGTATTGAGATGACCAAAGACGCATTCCAAAACTAGGCAGTGTTGCGAAACAAGGGGATTTCTTTGACAACAAAGAAAAGAGTACTGAGATGCTACTTGACATCTGTCCTCCTTTACGGCAGCGAATGTTGAAAGGTCTCTCCAAAGATGAAGAAGAGACTCAAGACAACGGAGATATGGTTCTACAGAAAGATGCTGAGCATATCATGGACCAAGCGTGTGAGTAACGATGAGGTTTTGGAGAGGACGCAAACAAAGAGAGAGCTTATACTTAACATCAGGAAGACGCAACGGAAATTTCTCGGATACGTAATGAGAAAGGAGGGCTTGGAGAATCTAATACCCACGGGTCGAATAGAGAGAAAGAGAAACAAGGGAAATCAACGTATGACATACCTAGCGGGCTTAAGCAAGTGGATGACAGTACATGAGCTGGTGGAAGTAGCAAAGAGACACAACTTATTGAGAGCTACAAGGGATAGGAGGAAGTGGAGGGCCATGATCGCCTATGTCCCAAAGGGACACGGCACATAAAAAGAAAAGAGTTTTAGCTCAAATTAATGGCTGAATAGTATTTAATTTTGTCTCTATTTTTTATTAGTTGAAGAATTATTATTAATTTTTGTCTCGGATTTACTACCATCTTTATATTTTAGTAAATGAAGCATCGTCAGTGATTTTTATTAATTTCTTTTCTCAAATAAACTTTCATTTTTATTTCTTATTAGATGAAGCGCCATTTAATATTATTATTACTTTCTTGAATGGGTTATATTTCCATCTCCATTTTTTATTTGATTACTAGCAGGCTTCGCAAAGTCATATATTCAGTAGTTGAAATCTTTGAACCGAAAATTTTAAATGAATATTTCATTCATTGTTATAGTTAAGACAAGTTTTACAAATAGATGCCAACTTGTTGTAAGCCAAGTAAAATGCAAATTTCCAACACTTTTCTGCATTATATAAGACGATATTCCTAAACAGAACTATTTTTGATATGAAAATCAAAACAATCCTCAAATAAAAGAACATTAAAGAAATGGTCACCCCAGCATTTTTCTGTAGAACCACATTTCTGTTGCTTCAAGTCTCTTCTTCATCTTTGAGGAGATTGTCCAGCATTCACTGCCATATAGGAAGACAGATCACGTCACAGTTCAGTAAGTTTTTTTTTCCTTGTTTCTAACGAAAATCTTGTTTCTTAATACTCTGCTTAGCTTTTGGAAGGCAACTTTGGCTATCCGAATATGACTTTTAGTATCACATTCCGTCCTCTGTTAAAACACTTCCCAGATATTTAAATTTCGGCACTTGTTTGGGTTTGGTATCTCCGATTTGCAATTTTTAAAAAATCAATATGCAAGTTAGTCAAACCTGACGAGTGATATTACCTAGAAGTAGATCATGCTTATTATAAAACCCAGGTTGTGTGTGTGTGTGTGTCTGTACCTTTATATATTGGATCGGATTTCCTACATTTTTCAACCGATTTCAACAAAACTTCACAGGACTACGTAAAATTACCTTGCGGTGGTTCTGACAGCACCAAAAATTGGAAAAACACAATTATTTTTGCATGAAATCAATTTGAAAACACGATTAAGAGTCATCGCGAGAATGAAAGGGGGACAACTCATATCGAGTTTTGTGTGTGTGTGTGTGTGTGTGTGTGTGTGTGTGTGTGTGTGTGTGTGTGTTCGTTTATATATGGGATCGGATTTCCTACATTTTTCAACCGATTTCAACAAAACTTCACTTTTTTTTTTGGCAGGTAGTGTTTCTTATTGTCTTGCACACTTTTTTCTTTATTTTTACATACAGAATGCTTTAAAAATTCCATTTACAAGACAATTGTTTATAATAAAATTCTATTCAATCGGTAGACTCATGATGATTGAAAACAATGTTTTTGTTTGAGTTTGGGTTTGACCAATTCGTAAAAAAAAAAAAATAATTAAGACATGCGTGTCCGTCAACCTTAAACAATAATCTTTGTCAGTTTTATTTTTCAGTCTTTATGATGGTCGATACTTGATCTCTCACTTACTGTTACATCCCCGGGCAACGCCGGGTTCTACTGCTAGTAATATATAATACAGATGTTGAGCATTTAGTGTGTAAACCGCCCTTTTGAGTGGTTTGTAAAACATTATTTATCATCTCTCAGTTGCGTCATTGTTTTTGGCCAGATTGCGCCCAGGACTGGCACCGTCAAAGGAGAGAGTCGCAACTGAGGAAAATTATACTGAGAGGTGCCCAGCTCTGGGGAACAGCTGCACGAGGCAGAGCCCTCTCATTGCACCAGAGAGAGGGATCTGTGTTCGCACCGAGGCCAGCGTAACCGACTTTTCCGGGAGCTGCAGGCAATTTTTATTCTTAGCCCGGGTGTACGCGCTCGGGTTCCCCACCTTAAAAAAAATCCTTGTGTCACAACCGGTCTTAGTGGGGAGACTGATTAAATAGCTAGCGTGTAAACCTCACTTTGGAGCGGCTTCTAACAACCTATTTATCATCTCTCAGTTGCATCTCTGTCTTTGGGCAAAATTCACTCAGAGGCGACTCCGTCAAAGGTAAGCGTCGCAACTAAGGGAAATTATACTGAGAGGTACCCAGCCCTCGGGAACAACTTACCGAAGCCGCTCCCTCTGATTGCACCAGAAGGAGGGATCGGTGCTCGCACCGGGGACAGCGCAACCGATGGTTGTGGGGGATTTTTTCCCGGCCCGGGTGTACGTGCTCGGGTCCCCACCTTAAAAACAGACCTTGTATCATAACGGATGAGATGATTTCCCTGTGCACTCGATCTGTTACACCCACCGCAAATCCTAGCTTACATCACCTGGTATTCCCAAATGACCACTCATCTAGGAACCGGTGTTACAACGCAATATGGCCGTAAGACCGTCTTGACTAAGATATTTTAAACCAAACATAATATTCGTAATGATACTCGGACATTTGGCCGACGGACATTTTAACCAAATAGACATTTAGTCGAAAATATAGTGGCGTACTTACATGTATGTCACATTCTTTATCGTAATGTGTTACATATATTTATATTTATTTTCTGGATTAATTTATAATTTTTCGCTTATTTTTTTTTTTTGACAGGCTTTTTAAAAAATCTATTCTGTATATATTACATTTTACTTCAAATATTTCTGTAAGATGATAAGTATTTTAAGAAAAAGCACATTTTACTGGAGCAAAAATCATAAGCTTTTAGGATATGAAAGATCTTTCAATTTCGCTTTTAATGATTATCTTTACAAAATCTCACACTCATTTATAACTGTCAGGAAGAGACATGTTGAAATCTCTAAGGCATATAATGAGGAAAGAAGGTTTAGAAAATATGATACCCAGAAGACAGATTGAAGGCAAAAGGGACAGAATGAAAATGTCCGTTCGGCCAAATGTCCGTTCGGCCAAATGTCTGTCGGCCAAATGTCCGTTCGGGTAAATGTCTGTCGGCCAAATATCCGTTCGGGCAAATGTCTGTCGGCCAAATATCCGTTCGGGCAAATGTCTGTCGGCCAAATATCCGTTCGGGCAAATGTCCGTTCGGCCAAATATCTGTTGGCCAAATGTCCGTTCGACCAAATGTCTGTCGGCCAAATGTCCGTTCGGGCAAATGTCTGTTGGCCAAATGTCCGTTCGGGCAAATGTCTGTTGGCCAAATGTCCGTTCGGGTAAATGTCTGTCGGCCAAATATCCGTTCGGGCAAATGTCCGCTCGGCCAAATATCTGTTGGCCAAATGTCCGTTCGGCCAAATATCTGTCGGCCAAATTTCCGTTCGGGCAAATGTCTGTCGGCCAAATGTCCGTTCGGGCAAATGTCCGTTTGGCCAAATATCCGTTCGGCCAAATGTCTGTCGGCCAAATTTCCGTTCGGGCAAATGTCTGTCGGCCAAATGTCCGTTCGGGCAAATGTCCGTTCGGCCAAATATCCGTTCGGCCAAATGTCTGTTGGCCAAATGTCCGTTCGGGCAAATGTCTTTTGGCCAAATGTCCGTTCGGGTAAATGTCTTTTGGCCAAATGTCCGTTCGGCCAAATGTCTGTTGGCCAAATGTCCGTTCGGCCAAATGTCTTTTGGCCAAATGTCCGTTCGGGTAAATGTCTGTCGGCCAAATATCCGTTCGGCCAAATGTCTGTCGGCCAAATGTCCGTTCGGGCAAATGTCTGTCGGCCAAATGTCCGTTCGGGAAAATGTCTGTTGGCCAAATGTCCGTTCGGGTAAATGTCTGTCGGCCAAATATCCGTTCGGGCAAATGTCCGTTCGGCTAAATATCTGTCGGCCAAATGTCCGTTCGGGCAAATATCTGTTGGCCAAATGTCCGTTCGGCCAATTGTCCGTTCGGCCAAATATCTGTTGGCCAAATGTCCGTTCGGGCAAATATCTGTCGGCCAAATGTCCGTTCGGGCAAATATCTGTTGGCCAAATGTCCGTTCGGCCAAATGTCCGTTCGGCCAAATATCTGTTGGCCAAATGTCCGTTCGGGCAAATGTCTGTTGGCCAAATGTCCGTTCGGGCAAATGTCCGTTCGGCCAAATATCCGTTCGGGCAAATGTCTGTCGGCCAAATATCCGTTCGCCCAAATATCTGTCGGCCAAATGTCCATTCAGCCAAATATCTGTCGGCCACGATTCGTCATGGCAATCGAACTAAACCTCGACATACTATGTTCACTTGGGATTTAAACAAAAAGGGTGTAATTTGGTTTACAATCATAAAGTAAAATCTTGTCCATCATAAAAAACCCCGAAAAGAACAAATCGAAAGCGATAACTCTCCACATTAATTGATGACGAGCTATTTTCTGCCATATTTTGAAAATTTATCTGTAAAAAGAAAAAATAAGATTTAAATAAAACGAAAGGACCTGGGATGTTAAAGTGGAGAAAATGACACGAATTATAATTGAATCGGCTAAAACTTGCAACCGTATAACCAGCACTAACGTATCATCAAAGATGTTTATATTTTAAAAAGAAAGAACAGGAAGCCGGCGATAAAATGAATTAAAACACTAAAATCTCGTCCTCCCTTGCTTTTCTTTTTTAATTTACGATCTAAATTTCGTCGCTTTTCTTCGGTTTGACGTTCCATTGCCGTTCCTAAACGACATTTGGATAATTGATTTTATTTATTTAATTTTTTTTTCTTACGAATAAAATCATGTTTAACAAAAGTTGTTATATGCATTTCTTTTTATTCAAATGACTTGCTTTATGCCTGTGTTTTTGTTAATAAATACGTTTTTCGCAATGAAAGAAATGGATGTCAAAAGTTGTGGAGAAAGACATTAAAGTTTGAATGAAAAATTCTTTAAAATTTTGTGATCGCGGAAAAGGGGAAAAAAGCTGAAAAATCGACAACAGCAAGAATGACCACAGTAAAGATAAATAGAGAATATAACAATAAAATATTGAAGAATCTTAGCGTAAGAAATACAAGAAAAAAATAGAAAATTTTTTCACCACAATAAACTCGTTGTGGGAGAAGTGGTTTTCTTTTTTTCTTTCTTTATGTTTGAGTTTTGATTATATTTTCTTTTTCACAAGGGAATTAAATTGCATTATGTGATATCATATATAAGTTATGAGGATTTGGCTTTATCGTAATGTACAGGAATTTACTGTTCCAACAGGTTTATTACTATAAGAATAACATAAAAAAAATTGTCAGCATATTGCCAGGTCTACTATACTATTTACTGTGTAGTCGCACTCATCCCATAGTTGAAGGATACTATTATAAGGTAACTAAAAAGCCTTGCCGTTTTTACCTCGTGTGGCAAGGAGTGATCACTGATAAACAAGTGAGTACGCCAACGTTTTTTTTTTGTTTTTTTTTTTTGTTTTTTTTTTTTAAGCATTTCACCCCAAGCAAGGCGGGAAGCCACTAGGACGCAAGGGGTTACAGAAAATTTAGAGCATGATCAGATAGGAGTGATAAAAGAAAGGATGAGGGTAGTGGATGGATCAAGGCAACTGGAGATGTCGATTGACATTACACTTGAATAGCTCACAGGGAAACAGGAATAGAGAAGAGAGTTCCACAGGCAAGACATGAAGCTATTAGAGTAGAAAAGACGGCTACATTTAGGAGTTTCGACAGTGAAGGGGTGAGAGCGGGATGCCAACCTCGTAGGGCGCTTGAACTCATGAAGTCTGGGAACCAGCGAATGCAGCTCCTCGGAGCAATTTCCATGAAATTATTTGGAGAACAGACAGAGGAAGGCGACGGCGCGTCTGTGAGAAAGTGACTGTAGACGAGATGCCAGAGCAGGGCCAATTATATTGCATATCCGCCTCTGGAGCCTATAAAGAACCCCGAGGCAAACAGAAGGGGCTCTAGATCATATATGGCAGCAATACTCCATGCAAGGGCGAATTGTTGATTTGTAGATCTGGAGAATCGACTCCGGGACTGGAAAAGAGGTGTTGTCGATGTTTTGGTATTGCTATTGACCAATAAAGGTGCATGCTGCACACACATAAGTCATAGCTCGAGTAGCCGCGAGGAAACATGGCGGTGTCGAAGCAGCTCATTTGGGATTGTCTGCTTTATGACTTTAAGGTGGGCTTGCTCGCTACCACACCAAGCCGCTTAACACGTGATGCCTTTGGGAATAAAGCGTGAGTAAACGCGTCACTAGACATTAGTTCCAAAAGCTCAGGTCGGGAAATCTTACCCTTTGTGCTTAACCTCACCGTGGCCGGCTACAGGTCCTGCATGATGAGGCACTGAAGGAGACCATAGAGGTGGACAACAGTCAAACTTGGGGTGAGCTTGCCGGACTCTTCCACACGAAACAGCCAGATTTCACTTCCACTGCATAGGGAATCTCCGACCGTTATTCGCCTAGACTGGTTGCCAACCACGATTAAAGATAGAATTTAACACATAGTAAAGGGGAAAACGAATATATGGATTAATAACATATATATATTATGAAATGGACAATTATTTTTAAGACATTTTTATGTTTATACATTCTTTTTATAGATGGTGTTTATCGATCCACCCACGTAGGCCCAGCCAAAAATAAAACCCATCTAAACCCGTCCAAGCGGGCTAGTTCCGTCAACCTCCCCGAACGAAACCCTACCCTTCGGCAGAGCTTCGTCCGGGTTCCCCTGCAAGCAAGAGAGTTCGACGAACACCCGACCCGGTGGCTCACAAAGCGCAGATACTACACTTTGATCCTAGCCACCGGGCCGAGCGGGTATTCTTTTTAGAGATGGTATTTTTCAATTCACCCACAGGAATTGAATGTGGCACAAGGCTTTTTTAATGTGTGTATGTCTGAGCCCGTAGGCCCAGCCAAAATAAAACCCATCTAAACCCGTCCAAGCGGGCTAGTTCGTCAACCTCCCCGAACGAAACCCTACCCTTCGGCAGGCTTCGTCCGGGTTCCCCTCTGCAAGCAGAGTTCGACAGACACCCGACCCGGTGGCTCACAAAGCGCAGATACTACACTTTGATCCTAGCCACCGGGCCGAGCAGGTATTCTTTTTAGAGATGGTATTTATCAATTCACCACAGGAATTGAATGTGGTACAAGGCCATGTTGGTATGTCCGAGCCCGTAGGCCCAGCCAAAAATAAAACCCATCTAAACCCGTCCAAGCGGGCTAGTTCCGTCAACCTCCCGAACGAAACACCACCCTTCGGCGGAGCTTCGTCCGGGGTCCTCTGCAAGCAGAGAGTTCGACGAACACCGACCGGTGGCTCTAAAGCGCAGATACTACACTTTGATCCTCCACCGGGCCGAGCGGGTATTCTTTTTAGAGATGGTATTTATCAATTCACCCACAGGAATTGAATGTGGCACAAGGCCTTTTTAATGTGTGTATGTCTGAGCCTGTAGCCCCAGCCAAAAATAAAACCCATCTAAACTCGTCCAAGCGGGCTAGTTCCGTCAATCACCCGAACGAAACCCCACCCTTCGGCGGAGCTTCGTCCGGGTTCCTCTCTGCAAGCAGAGAGTTCGACAGACACCAGACCCGGCAGCTCACAAAGCGCAGATACTACACTTTGATCCTAGCCACCGGGCCGAGCGGGTATTCTTTTTAGAGATGGTATTTATCAATTCACCCACAGGAATTGAATGTGGCACAAGGCCTTTTTAATGTGGGTATGTCTGAGCCCGTAGCCCCAGCCAAAAATAAAACCCATCTAAACCCGTCCAAGCGGGCTAGTTCCGTCAATCTCCCCGAACGAAACCCCACCCTTCGGCGGAGCTTCGTCCGGGTTCCTCTCTGCAAGCAGAGAGTTCGACAGACACCCGACCCGGCAGCTCACAAAGCGCAGATACTACACTTTGATCCTAGCCACCGGGCCGAGCGGGTATTCTTTTTAGAGATGGTATTTATCAATTCACCCACAGGAATTGAATGTGGCACAAGGCCTTTTTAATGTGGGTATGTCCGAGCCCGTAGGCCCAGCCAAAAATAAAACCCATCTAAACCCGTCCAAGCGGGCTAGTTCCGTCAACCTCCCCGAACGAAACCCTACCCTTCGGCGGAGCTTCGTCCGGGTTCCTCTCTGCAAGCAGAGAGTTCGACAGACACCCGACCCGGCAGCTCACAAAGCGCAGATACTACACTTTGATCCTAGCCACCGGGCCGAGCGGGTATTCTTTTTTAGATGGTATTTATCAATTCACCCACAGGAATTGAATGTGGCACAAGGCCTTTTTAATGTGGGTATGTCTGAGCCCG
Organism: Acanthosepion pharaonis; assembly: GCA_903632075.3. NCBI lineage: Eukaryota > Metazoa > Mollusca > Cephalopoda > Sepiida > Sepiidae > Acanthosepion > Acanthosepion pharaonis. The sequence continues at coordinate 2,351,980 of CAHIKZ030005498.1, forward strand.
TAGGCCCAGCCAAAAATAAAACCCATCTAAACCCGTCCAAGCAGGCTAGTTCCGTCAACCTCCCGAACACCCTTCGGCGGAGCTTCGTCCGGGTTCCTCTCTGTAAGCAGAGAGTTCGAAACACCCGACCCGGCAGCTCACAAAGCGCAGATACTACACTTTGATCCTAGCCACCGGGCCGAGCGGGTATTCTTTTTTAGAGATGGTATTTATCAATTCACCCACAGGAATTGAATGTGGCACAAGGCCTTTTTAATGTGGGTATGTCTGAGCCCGTAGGCCCAGCCAAAAAAAAAATAAAACCCATCTAAACCCGTCCAAGCGGGCTAGTTCCGTCAACCTCCCCGAACGAAACCCTACCCTTCGGCGGAGCTTCGTCCGGGTTCCCCTCTGCAAGCAGAGAGTTCGACAGACACCCGACCCGGTGGCTCAAAGCGCAGATACTACACTTTGATCCTAGCCACCGGGCCGAGCGGGTATTCTTTTAGAGATGGTATTTATCAATTCACCCACAGGAATTGAATGTGGCACAAAGGCCTTTTTTGATGTTGGTATGTCCGAGCCCGTAGCCCCAGCCAAAATAAAACCCATCTAAACCCGTCCAAGCGGGCTAGTTCCGTCAATCTCCCCGAACGAAACCCCACCCTTCGGCGGAGCTTCGTCCGGGTTCCTCTCTGCAAGCAGAGAGTTCGACAGACACCCGACCCGGCAGCTCACAAAGCGCAGATACTACACTTTGATCCTAGCCACTGGGCCGAGCGGGTATTCTTTTTATAGATGGTATTTATCAATTCACCCACAGGAATTGAATGTGGCACAAAGCCTTTTTAATGTGGGTATGTCTGAGCCCGTAGGCCCAGCCAAAAATAAAACCCATCTAAACCCGTCCAAGCGGGCTAGTTTCGTCAACCTCCCCGAACGAAACCCTACCCTTCGGCGGAGCTTCGTCCGGGTTCCTCTCTGCAAGCAGAGAGTTCGACGAACACCCGACCCGGCAGCTCAAAGCGCAGATACTACACTTTGATCCTAGCCACCGGGCCGAGCGGGTATTCTTTTTTTTAGATGGTATTTATCAATTCACCCACAGGAATTGAATGTGGCACAAGGCCTTTTTAATGTGGGTATGTCTGGAGCCCGTAGCCCCAGCCAAAAATAAAACCCATCTAAACCCGTCCAAGCGGGCTAGTTCCGTCAACCTCCCCGAACGAAACCCCACCCTTCGGCGGAGCTTCGTCGGGTTCCTCTCTGCAAGCAGAGAGTTCGACAGACACCAGACCCGGCAGCTCCAAAGCGCAGATACTACACTTTGATCCTAGCCACCGGGCCGAGCGGGTATTCTTTTTTAGATGGTATTTATCAATTCACCCACAGGAATTGAATGTGGCACAAGGCCTTTTTAATGTGGGTATGTCTGAGCCCGTAAGCCCATCCAAAAATAAAACCCATCTAAACCCGTCCAAGCGGGCTAGTTCCGTCAACCTCCCCGAACGAAACCCTACCCTTCGGCAGAGCTTCGTCCGGGTTCCCCTCTGCAAGCAGAGAGTTCGACAGACACCCGACCCGGTGGCTCACAAAGCGCAGATACTACACTTTGATCCTAGCCACCGGGCCGAGCGGGTATTCTTTTTAGAGATGGTATTTATCAATTCACCCACAGGAATTGAATGTGGCACAAGGCCTTTTTGATGTTGGTATGTCCGAGCCCGTAGCCCCAGCCAAAAATAAAACCCATCTAAACCCGTCCAAGCGGGCTAGTTCCGTCAATCTCCCCGAACGAAACCCCACCCTTCGGCGGAGCTTCGTCAGGGTTCCTCTCTGCAAGCAGAGAGTTCGACAGACACCCAGCTCGGCAGCTCACAAAGCGCAGATACTACACTTTGATCCTAGCCACCGGGCCGAGCGGGTATTCTTTTTGTAGATGGTATTTATCAATTCACCCACAGGAATTGAATGTGGCACAAGGCCTTTTTAATGTGGGTATGTCCGAGCCCGTAGGCCCAGCCAAAATAAAACCCATCTAAACCCGTCCAAGCGGGCTAGTTCCGTCAACCTCCCCGAACGAAACCCCACCCTTCGGCGGAGCCTCGTCCGGGTTCCTCTCTGCAAGCAGAGAGTTCGACAGACACCCGGCCCGGCAGCTCACAAAGCGCAGATACTACACTTTGATCCTAGCCACCGGGCCGAGCGGGTATTCTTTTTTTATAGATGGTATTTATCAATTCACCCACAGGAATTGAATGTGGCACAAGGCCTTTTTTAATGTGGGTATGTCTGAGCCCGTAGGCCCAGCCAAAAATAAAACCCATCTAAACCCGTCCAAGCGGGCTAGTTCCGTCAACCTCCCCGAACGAAACCCCACCCTTCGGCGGAGCTTCGTCCGGGTTCCTCTCTGCAAGCAGAGAGTTCGACGAACACCAGGCTCGGCAGCTCACAAAGCGCAGATACTACACTTTGATCCTAGCCACCGGGCCGAGCGGGTATTCTTTTTATAGATGGTATTTATCAATTCACCCACAGGAATTGAATGTGGCACAAGGCCTTTTTAATGTGGGTATGTCCGAGCCCGTAGGCCCAGCCAAAAATAAAACCCATCTAAACCCGTCCAAGCGGGCTAGTTCCGTCAACCTCCCCGAACGAAACCCGACACCCTTCGGCGGAGATACTACACTTCGTCCCGGGTTCCTCTCACCCACAGGCAAGCAGAGGTTCGAGTTCCGTCAACCTCCCGAACGAAACCCCACCCTTCGGCGGAGCTTCGTCAGGGTTCCTCTCTGCAAGCAGAGAGTTCGACACCGGCTCGGCAGCTCACAAAGCGCAGATACTACACTTTGATCCTAGCCACCGGGCCGAGCGGGTATTCTTTTTATAGATGGTATTTATCAATTCACCCACAGGAATTGAATGTGGCACAAAGGCCTTTTTAATGTGGGTATGTCTGAGCCCGTAGGCCCAGCCAAAAATAAAACCCATCTAAACCCGTCCAAGCGGGCTAGTTCCGTCAACCTCCCCGAACGAAACCCCACCCTTCGGCGGAGCTTCGTCCGGGTTCCTCTCTGCAAGCAGAGAGTTCGACGAACACCCAGACCCGGCAGCTCACAAAGCGCAGATACTACACTTTGATCCTAGCCACCGGGCCGAGCGGGTATTCTTTTTTTAGATGGTATTTATCAATTCACCCACAGGAATTGAATGTGGCACAAGGCCTTTTTAATGTGGGTATGTCTGAGCCCGTAGGCCCAGCCAAAAATAAAACCCATCTAAACCCGTCCAAGCGGGCTAGTTCCGTCAACCTCCCCGAACGAAACCCCACCCTTCGGCGGAGCTTCGTCCGGGTTCCCCTCTGCAAGCAGAGAGTTCGACAGACACCCAGCTCGGCAGCTCACAAAGCGCAGATACTACACTTTGATCCTAGCCACCGGGCCGAGCGGGTATTCTTTTTTATAGATGGTATTTATCAATTCACCCACAGGAATTGAATGTGGCACAAGGCCTTTTTAATGTGGGTATGTCCGAGCCCGTAGGCCCAGCCAAAAATAAAACCCATCTAAACCCGTCCAAGCGGGCTAGTTCCGTCAACCTCCCCGAACGAAACCCCACCCTTCGGCGGAGCTTCGTCCGGGTTCCTCTCTGCAAGCAGAGAGTTCGACAGACACCCGGCTCGGCAGCTCACAAAGCGCAGATACTACACTTTGATCCTAGCCACCGGGCCGAGCGGGTATTCTTTTTATAGATGGTATTTATCAATTCACCCACAGGAATTGAATGTGGCACAAGGCCTTTTTAATGTGGGTATGTCCGAGCCCGTAGGCCCAGCCAAAAATAAAACCCATCTAAACCCGTCCAAGCGGGCTAGTTCCGTCAACCTCCCCGAACGAAACCCCACCCTTCGGCGGAGCCTCGTCCGGGTTCCTCTCTGCAAGCAGAGAGTTCGACAGACACCCGGCTCGGCAGCTCACAAAGCGCAGATACTACACTTTGATCCTAGCCACCGGGCCGAGCGGGTATTCTTTTTTATAGATGGTATTTATCAATTCACCCACAGGAATTGAATGTGGCACAAGGCCTTTTTAATGTGGGTATGTCTGAGCCCGTAGGCCCAGCCAAAATAAAACCCATCTAAACCCGTCCAAGCGGGCTAGTTCCGTCAACCTCCCCGAACGAAAACCCCACCCTTCGGCGGAGCCTTCGTCCGGGTTCCTCTCTGCAAGCAGAGAGTTCGACAACACCCGACTCGGCAGCTCACAAAGCGCAGATACTACACTTTGATCCTAGCCACCGGGCCGAGCGGGTATTCTTTTTTAGATGGTATTTATCAATTCACCCACAGGAATTGAATGTGGCACAAGGCCTTTTTAATGTGGGTATGTCTGAGCCCGTAGGCCCAGCCAAAAATAAAACCCATCTAAACCCGTCCAAGCGGGCTAGTTCCGTCAACCTCCCCGAACGAAACCCCACCCTTCGGCGGAGCTTCGTCCGGGTTCCTCTCTGCAAGCAGAGAGTTCGACAGACACCCGACTCGGCAGCTCACAAAGCGCAGATACTACACTTTGATCCTAGCCACCGGGCCGAGCGGGTATTCTTTTTATAGATGGTATTTATCAATTCACCCACAGGAATTGAATGTGGCACAAAGGCCTTTTTAATGTGGGTATGTCTGAGCCCGTAGGCCCAGCCAAAAATAAAACCCATCTAAACCCGTCCAAGCGGGCTAGTTCCGTCAACCTCCCCGAACGAAACCCCACCCTTCGGCGGAGCTTCGTCCGGGTTCCTCTCTGCAAGCAGAGAGTTCGACAGACACCCGGCTCGGCAGTGGCTCACAAAGCGCAGATACTACACTTTGATCCTAGCCACCGGGCCGAGCGGGTATTCTTTTTTAGATGGTATTTATCAATTCACCCACAGGAATTGAATGTGGCACAAGGCCTTTTTAATGTGGGTATGTCCGGCCCGTAGGCCCAGCCAAAAATAAAACCCATCTAAACCCGTCCAAGCGGGCTAGTTCCGTCAACCTCCCCGAACGAAACCCCACCCTTCGGCGGAGCTTCGTCCGGTTCCTCTCTGCAAGCAGAGAGTTCGACAACACCCGGCTCGGCAGCTCACAAAGCGCAGATACTACACTTTGATCCTAGCCACCGGGCCGAGCGGGTATTCTTTTTTTAGATGGTATTTATCAATTCACCCACAGGAATTGAATGTGGCACAAAGGCATTTTTTAATGTGGGTATGTCCGAGCCCGTAGGCCCAGCCAAAAATAAAACCCATCTAAACCCGTCCAAGCGGGCTAGTTCCGTCAACCTCCCCGAACGAAACCCCACCCTTCGGCGGAGCTTCGTCCGGGTTCCTCTCTGCAAGCAGAGAGTTCGACGAACACCCGGCTCGGCAGCTCACAAAGCGCAGATACTACACTTTGATCCTAGCCACCGGGCCGAGCGGGTATTCTTTTTTTAGATGGTATTTATCAATTCACCCACAGGAATTGAATGTGGCACAAGGCCTTTTTAATGTGGGTATGTCTGAGCCCGTAGGCCCAGCCAAAAATAAAACCCATCTAAACCCGTCCAAGCGGGCTAGTTCCGTCAACCTCCCCGAACGAAACCCCACCCTTCGGCGGAGCCTCGTCAGGGTTCCTCTCTGCAAGCAGAGAGTTCGACGAGACACCCGGCTCGGCAGCTCACAAAGCGCAGATACTACACTTTGATCCTAGCCACCGGGCCGAGCGGGTATTCTTTTTTAGATGGTATTTATCAATTCACCCACAGGAATTGAATGTGGCACAAGGCCTTTTTAATGTGGGTATGTCTGAGCCCGTAAGCCCATCCAAAAATAAAACCCATCTAAACCCGTCCAAGCGGGCTAGTTCCGTCAACCTCCCCGAACGAAACCCCACCCTTCGGCGGAGCTTCGTCCGGGTTCCCTCTGCAAGCAGAGAGTTCGACAGACACCCGGCTCGGCAGCTCACAAAGCGCAGATACTACACTTTGATCCTAGCCACCGGGCCGAGCGGGTATTCTTTTTTAGAGATGGTATTCTTTTTTATAGATGGTATTTATCAATTCACCCACAGGAATTGAATGTGGCACAAGGCCTTTTTAATGTGGGTATGTCTGAGCCCGTAGCCCCAGCCAAAAATAAAACCCATCTAAACCCGTCCAAGCGGGCTAGTTCCGTCAACCTCCCCGAACGAAACCCCACCCTTCGGCGGAGCTTCGTCCGGGTTCCTCTCTGCAAGCAGAGAGTTCGACGAACACCCGGACTCGGCAGCTCACAAAGCGCAGATACTACACTTTGATCCTAGCCACCGGGCCGAGCGGGTATTCTTTTTTATAGATGGTATTTATCAATTCACCCACAGGAATTGAATGTGGCACAAAGGCCTTTTTAATGTGGGTATGTCCGAGCCCGTAGGCCCAGCCAAAAATAAAACCCATCTAAACCCGTCCAAGCAGGCTAGTTCCGTCAACCTCCCCGAACGAAACCCCACCCTTCGGCGGAGCCTCGTCCGGGTTCCTCTCTGCAAGCAGAGAGTTCGACGAACACCCGACTCGGCAGCTCACAAAGCACAGATACTACACTTTGATCCTAGCCACCGGGCCGAGCGGGTATTCTTTTTTAGAGATGGTATTTATCAATTCACCCACAGGAATTGAATGTGGCACAAGGCCTTTTTTTAATGTGGGTATGTCTGAGCCCGTAGCCCCAGCCAAAAATAAAACCCATCTAAACCCGTCCAAGGGGCTAGTTCCGTCAACCTCCCGAACGAAACCCCACCCTTCGGCGGAGCTTCGTCCGGGTTCCTCTCTGCAAGCAGAGAGTTCGACAACACCAGACCCGGCAGCTCACAAAGCGCAGATACTACACTTTGATCCTAGCCACCGGGCCGAGCGGGTATTCTTTTTTTAGAGATGGTATTTATCAATTCACCCACAGGAATTGAATGTGGCACAAGGCCTTTTTAATGTGGGTATGTCTGAGCCCGTAGGCCCCATCCAAAAATAAAACCCATCTAAACCCGTCCAAGCGGGCTAGTTCCGTCAACCTCCCCGAACGAAACCCTACCCTTCGGCGGAGCTTCGTCCGGGTTCCTCTCTGCAAGCAGAGAGTTCGACAGACACCAGACCCGGCAGCTCACAAAGCGCAGATACTACACTTTGATCCTAGCCACCGGGCCGAGCGGGTATTGTTTTTAGAGATGGTATTTATCAATTCACCCACAGGAATTGAATGTGGCACAAGGCCTTTTTAATGTGGGTATGTCTGAGCCCGTAAGCCCATCCAAAAATAAAACCCATCTAAACCCGTCCAAGCGGGCTAGTTCCGTCAACCTTTAGGTGAACGAAACCCCACCCTTCGGCGGAGCTTCGTCCGGGTTCCTCTCTGCAAGCAGAGAGTTCGATAGACACCCGACCCGGCAGTTCACAAAGCGCAGATACTACACTTTAATCCTAGCCACCGGGCCGAGCGGGTATTCTTTTTAGAGATGGTATTTATCAATTCACCCACAGGAATTGAATGTGGCACAAGGCCTTTTTAATGTGGGTATGTCTGAGCCCCCGTAGGCCCAGCCAAAAATAAAACCCATCTAAACCCGTCCAAGCGGGCTAGTTTCCGTCAACCTCCCCGAACGAAATTTACCCTTCGGCGGAGCTTCGTCCGGGTTCCTCTCTGCAAGCAGAGAGTTCGACAGACACCAGACTCGGCAGCTCACAAAGCGCAGATACTACACTTTGATCCTAGCCACCGGGCCGAGCGGGTATTCTTTTTTAGAGATGGTATTTATCAATTCACCCACAGGAATTGAATGTGGCACAAGGCCTTTTTAATGTGGGTATGTCTGAGCCCGTAGGCCCATCCAAAATAAAACCCATCTAAACCCGTCCAAGCGGGCTAGTTCCGTCAACCTCCCCGAACGAAACACCACCCTTCGGCGGAGCTTCGTCCGGGGTCCTCTCTGCAAGCAGAGAGTTCGACAGACACCCGACCCGGTGGCTCACAAAGCGCAGATACTACACTTTGATCCTAGCCACCGGGCCGAGCGGGTATTCTTTTTAGAGATGGTATTTATCAATTCACCCACAGGAATTGAATGTGGCACAAGGCCTTTTTAATGTTGGTATGTCCGAGCCCGTAGCCCCAACCAAAAATAAAACCCATCTAAACCCGTCCAAGCGGGCTAGTTCCGTCAACCTCCCCGAACGAAACCCCACCCTTCGGCGGAGTTTCGTCCGGGTTCCTCTCTGCAAGCAGAGAGTTCGACAGACACCCGACCCGGCAGCTCACAAAGCGCAGATACTACACTTTGATCCTAGCCACCGGGCCGAGCGGGTATTCTTTTTATAGATGGTATTTATCAATTCACCCACAGGAATTGAATGTGGCACAAAGCCTTTTTAATGTGGGTATGTCCGAGCCCGTAGGCCCAGCCAAAAATAAAACCCATCTAAACCCGTCCAAGCAGGCTAGTTTCGTCAACCTCCCCGAACGAAACCCTACCCTTCGGCAGAGCCTCGTCCGGGTTCCTCTCTGCAAGCAGAGAGTTCGACAGACACCCGACCCGGTGGCTCACAAAGCGCAGATACTACACTTTGATCCTAGCCACCGGGCCGAGCGGGTATTCTTTTTAGAGATGGTATTTATCAATTCACCCACAGGAATTGAATGTGGCACAAGGCCTTTTTGATGTTGGTATGTCCGAGCCCGTAGCCCCAGCCAAAAATAAAACCCATCTAAACCCGTCCAAGCGGGCTAGTTCCGTCAATCTCCCCGAACGAAACCCCACCCTTCGGCGGAGCTTCGTCCGGGTTCCTCTCTGCAAGCAGAGAGTTCGACAGACACCCGACCCGGCAGCTCACAAAGCGCAGATACTACACTTTGATCCTAGCCACCGGGCCGAGCGGGTATTCTTTTTTATAGATGGTATTTATCATTTCACCCACAGGAATTGAATGTGGCACAAAGCCTTTTTAATGTGGGTATGTCCGAGCCCGTAGGCCCAGCCAAAAATAAAACCCATCTAAACCCGTCCAAGCAGGCTAGTTCCGTCAACCTTTTCCCCGAACGAAACCCTACCCTTCGGCAGAGCCTCGTCCGGGTTCCCTCTGCAAGCAGAGAGTTCGACAGACACCCGGCTCGGCAGCTCACAAAGCACAGATACTACACTTTGATCCTAGCCACCGGGCCGAGCGGGTATTCTTTTTTATAGATGGTATTTATCAATTCACCCACAGGAATTGAATGTGGCACAAGGCCTTTTTAATGTGGGTATGTCCGAGCCCGTAGGCCCAGCCAAAAATAAAACCCATCTAAACCCGTCCAAGCGGGCTAGTTCCGTCAACCTCCCCGAACGAAACCCCACCCTTCGGCGGATTTTTCGTTTATGGTTCTTCTCTGCAAGCAGAGAGTTCGACAGACACCCGACCCGGCAGCTCACAAAGCGCAGATACTACACTTTGATCCTAGCCACTGGGCCGAGCGGGTATTCTTTTTATAGATGGTATTTATCAATTCACCCACAGGAATTGAATGTGGCACAAAGCCTTTTTAATGTGGGTATGTCCGAGCCCGTAGGCCCAGCCAAAAATAAACCCATCTAAACCCGTCCAAGCAGGCTAGTTCCGTCAACCTCCCTGAACGAAACCCTACCCTTCGGCAGAGCATTCGTCCGGGTTCCTCTCTGCAAGCAGAGAGTTCGACAGACACCCGACCCGGCAGCTCACAAAGCACAGATACTACACTTTGATCCTAGCCACCGGGCCGAGCGGGTATTCTTTTTTTAGATGGTATTTATCAATTCACCCACAGGAATTGAATGTGGCACAAGGCCTTTTTAATGTGGGTATGTCTGAGCCCGTAGGCCCAGCCAAAAATAAAACCCATCTAAACCCGTCCAAGCGGGCTAGTTCTGTCAACCTCCCCGAACGAAACCCCACCCTTCGGCGGAGCTTCGTCCGGGTTCCTCTCTGCAAGCAGAGAGTTCGACAGACACCCGACCCGGCAGCTCACAAAGCGCAGATACTACACTTTGATCCTAGCCACTGGGCCGAGCGGGTATTCTTTTTATAGATGGTATTTATCAATTCACCCACAGGAATTGAATGTGGCACAAAGCCTTTTTAATGTGGGTATGTCCGAGCCCGTAGGCCCAGCCAAAAATAAAACCCATCTAAACCCGTCCAAGCAGGCTAGTTCCGTCAACCTCCCCGAACGAAACCCTACCCTTCGGCAGAGCCTCGTCCGGGTTCCTCTCTGCAAGCAGAGAGTTCGACAGACACCCGGCTCGGCAGCTCACAAAGCACAGATACTACACTTTGATCCTAGCCACCGGGCCGAGCGGGTATTCTTTTTATAGATGGTATTTATCAATTCACCCACAGGAATTGAATGTGGCACAAGGCCTTTTTAATGTGGGTATGTCTGAGCCCGTAGGCCCAGCCAAAAATAAAACCCATCTAAACCCGTCCAAGCGGGCTAGTTCCGTCAACCTCCCCGGACGAAACCCCACCCTTCGGCGGAGCTTCGTCCGGGTTCCTCTCTGCAAGCAGAGAGTTCGACAGACACCCGGCTCGGCAGCTCACAAAGCACAGATACTACACTTTGATCCTAGCCACCGGGCCGAGCGGGTATTCTTTTTATAGATACAAATATTTAAGGAAATGCTCTGTTTATAATAAACAGTATTAAACAACATTTACCGGCCTGACTGTCCGATAAATTTTCATTTGTTCACATCTGGATACGCCATGAACAGATATGAATGTACGTGAGAGAATCATGGAAGATTGTAGTTTAAAAATAGTAAAATCGACTTTGCTGACCGAAAGCTCCTCTGTAGCCTAATCGGTTAAATGCACGTCAGGCTAAATGACGGTTCCGGATAGGATACATGTTCGAATCCTGTCGGAGGACGAATATTTTCTATGAAAATTTCTCGGACATTCAGGCCGCTAAATGTTGTTTAATACTGTTTATTATAAACAGAGCATTTACTTAAATATTTGTATCTATAAAAAGAATGTATAAACATAAACATGTCTTATATATATATAAACTGGGATCAAAGGCAGATCAAATATGGATAATGAACAAATAGGAAACGTTTATCTCTTTCACTTTTATTAAGCATTCACCAGTTATGTTTGGGCTGTTTGATTTTCATTGGTCAATTAGGTTTCACGAAAATTTGACTTGATGAACAAACGTTATTATAATTTATTGGATTTGATTTATAGTCAATATAGCCTGTCATCCATCACCAGGTGATGAACACAATCAATGTTTTCCCCGGCAGTAAAAATCGCAGAACGTCCCTTCTATATTCAGCTGCGCACTTTTGCACTCTCGATAATACTGAGGTGTCATTCCCTAATATGTCACCATGCTCTTTAAGGGGAGGGAGCATTTTTTTCTCTAGATACTTAATCACACGGGGATGCCAAATTTTGTACATCTTCAAGAGAAGTCGTTACATTTACTTTAGAGTCTTCTTTCAAAAGTCAAATATGAGTTTATTTTGTGAGAACCAATGCAGTTATTAATAAGAAGAGTTGATATGAATGCATGTAAAACTGCACAGATTCATTCATAATCAATCAAAGAATATTTCAATCCACCTTCGTATAAAGATTTTTACTGGAATTATTCATCTTATACAGTGTGATATATATATTTTAATAGTCCTTTTCATTCTATAGAGTATGGTATATTTTTTACTAGACCTATTCATGCTATAGATTATGGTATATTTTTTACAGGTCCTATTCAGCCGACACAGTGTGGTATATTTTTGCTAGACCTAGTCATACTATACAGTGTGATATATTTTTACTGGTCATAGGACCAGTAAAAATATATCATCCTATAAAGTGTGGTATATTTTTTAGTGAACCTATTCATCCGATATAGTGTGGTATATTTTTTACTGGACCTATTCAGCCCACACAGGGTGGTATATTTTTTTATAGACCTATTCCTCCTATAGAGTGTGGTATATTTTTTACTGGATCTATTCATCCCACTAAGTGTGGTATATTTTTTGATGAACCTATTTATACTGTACAGTGTAGTATATTTTTTTTACTGGACCTATTCATCCTATAGAGTGTGGTATATTGTTTTGCAGAACCTATTCAGTCCACACTGTGTGGTATATATTTTGCTGAACCTATTCATCTTATACAGTGTGGTACATATTTATTGAACTCATCCTACGGTGTGATATATTTATTTCACTGGATATATTCATCCAACAGAGTGTGGTATATTTTTAATGGACCTATTCATACTATACGTTGTGGCGATTTTAAGGATTTATTATTGGCGGCCACAATCCAAACAATTCAAGATATGCAGATGTCACAATGTTGATAACAGACACAGAAAGGAACTAAAAGAATATAGTAAAGGAAGTCAAGAAGAAAGGACTAAATGTCAACTGCAAGAAGACAGAATGTATGCTCCTCAGCAAAAGGCACATCCCAACATTCAAATTACAAATTATAGATATCAAAATCAAACAAGTGCGACGGCCTACAGATCAGTGTAGTGTAATGGATAACGGCTTAGGATGAAAAACTGGAGTCCCAAGAGCGAATTCCACTTGGCTTCGACAAATAATCTCGGGAAAGACGGGAATCATCTTTTTGTCCCATTCCCAGCTACAGCTTAAAGTTGGCAACCAGTCTACCGCTGGTTTTAATCCACTTCCTCGTCAGTCAGGGGGTATCACACATGACACTTAACTGAGGACGGAAAAAGCGACATGGAAATCCGAAGGCGCATTTGGGATAGGGAATGATGCCTTCCAAAAGCTAAGTAAAGTATTAAGAAACAGAAACATATCGTTGAAAACATATAAAATAATACTGAAATGTTATGTAATATCAGTCATTATTGTAGTAAATACTGGACAATCTCCCCAAGGATGAAGAAGAGACGTGACGCAACAGAAATGTGGCTCTACAGAAAGATGATGAGAATGCCATGAACGGAACATATGAGCAACAACAATCTTTTAGAGAAAATCGCAACAAAAAGGAGAAATATTTAACATCAGGAAGATATTGTTGAAATTTCTAGGGTGCATAATGAGAAAAGAAGGTTTGGAAAAACTGATCCTCACAGGACAGATTGAAGACATGAGGGACAGAGGGAAACAGCGCGTAACATACTTGAGCTCGAGTAAATTAATGCCGGAACGAGGTTTAGGAGAAATAAAAAAAATACAATATTTGTTAAGAGCTACAAAGGGCAGGACATTTTGGAGCGCCATGATCGCCTACGTGCTGTAATGTTAAGGCAGATAGAAAAATTATAAAATTAAGGGGGATAAGATTTATTGATCATGCATTTATGCTTTTAGATCCCTAATTTTTTTTATTTTTTATTTTTGGGAGCTCTTTTCCTTTCGAACTTTTAAAAAAAAATTCTCGTTTAATTTCGTTTAATCCAATTTTATGTCATTTTACGGTCCCATTTATCGAAATTACCCGAGTTGTCTCCCTTGTTTTCTATCCTTCCATTTTGTTTTGCCTCCATTTGCTTCTAGCCCTCAATGATTCTTTCCTTTCTTTGCAGAAACGTGTCTTCCTCCTGCTCCTTCATCTTTTTCTTCTCCTTCTGACATTAGTCGATGCGATAATTTGTATTGGTACATAAATTTGAGCTAATTTAGCAGTTATAGTGTTTGTGCCCATGGTCAGCGAATTTTATGTCTCTCAATCATTTTGTATAATTCTCCGCTTTCAGGCCACTTCGGAGACACTTTCTCATTTCTCCTTGTAAATTAAGAGAAATTATCCTTGTTATTGTGGCAACTCCTACTGATAAGGTTAGTATGACACAAGGTCAAATGTGCTGCTGTCAGTAACCTTAGGAAGATTGTGTTTCCTGCTAATTAAAGTTAGTCATACCCTGAAATTAAATTATGTTAGAATAAATAAAGACAACCGAAGACAGAAGCAAGAAAAATATATAATATAAGAAGAAAATTAATTTGAAATAATAATAAGATGGAGAAAAAGTAGATAAAAAACTGAAATTATGATTCTCGCGGCTTTTGTTCATAATTGATTGGAAGTTTCTGTCTATATTTCTGAGATGGGGTATTATGTAGATTATTTACATTATTCGGACTATTGTCCTTATCTTTGTAGCCATACTTATTACAACGTTTCGGCCGTTGTACGCCCCGGCCTTCTACAGGTAGTTGTAATGTCGCACTGAACCCTTTATTTCGCTCACTGGGGTAGACTGCTCTAGTTCCACGTACCATGTTTAATGGATGTCTGTTATCAGTTATCTCCCGTTAATTTTCCTTTGAAAGTTCTCCACTGCCTTAACCAGGTATTGAACTCACATTCTTTGGGTCCTGTCACTGGATCTAAACAACGCCTTTATCCACTGTGCACGTGGAACTATAACGGTCTACCCCAGTGATCGACATAAAAGGTTAAGTTCGACATTCCAACTACCTGAAGAAGGCCGGAGCGTACAACAGCCGAAACGTTGTAATAAATATGCCGACAAAGATGAGGACAATAATGTAAATAATGATTGGAAGTTGTAACGTGTATGTATCTTTTTTTTCGGTAAATTAAGATGGGCTACATTAAATATACAAGTCCAGAGCGAAACATACCGCGTACACGGGGTAGACTCATAAAGGTAGCTCCTTTTCAAGACCTGATATCCGTAGATATTACTTCCCTGATCAAAACAATCTTAAAATCTTCATGTCTCGAGTCAGCAGTTATATATCATCCCCATCCTCATATTAATCCCTGCTTACTTCCCCCGTTTTATTCTCTTACAACAATCTAATTCAGTAACCCTCTACATTAAGTAGCTTTTGGGCCTTGTTTAGCATTGGCGGTCACAATCTTAACAACATAAGATAGGCAGATGACACAGTAGTGATAGCAGACACGGAAGAGAAACTACAAAACCTCCCACAGAAGGTAGCGAAGGAGAGCGAGAAGAAGGGACTAAGTATACACTACAGGAAGACAGAATCAATGGTGATCAGTAACAGAAAGACCTCAAAATACGACTTGCAGGTCGGGGACACTAGAATCAAGCAGACGCGGAAGTTTAAATATCTGGGAAGCGTCCTAAGCGATGTCAGTAAGTGCGACGCTGAGATCCGTAGACGTATTGGGATGGCCAAGGACACAGTCCAAGAGCTGGGCAGAGTATTGCGAGACAAGAGGATTTCTTTTGCAACAAAGAAAAGAATACTGAAATGTTACGTGAAATCTGTTCTTCTTTACGGCAGCGAATGTTGAACGATTTCCTCAAAGATGAAGAAGAGATTCGAGTAGACAGAGATGTGGTTCTTCAGACGGATGATGAGGATATCATGGACCGAGCGTGTGACCAAGAGAGGTTGCAAACAAGGAAGAGGCTTATACTTAACATCAGGAAGAGGCAGCTGAAGTTCCTGGGACACAAAATGAGGAAGGAGGGCCTGGAGAATCTGATACTCACGGGTCGATTAAAGGGAAATAGAGACAAGGGAAAACAACGCATGACATACCTAGCGGCTTTAAGCAAGTGGATGACTGAACGTGCTCTTGACGACAAGTGGCAGAGGAAATGAATTTGTTGAGAGATGCAAGGGATAGAGAGGGTGTAGAGAGCCATGATCGCCTAAGTCCTGAAACGACATGACACATAAAAAGAAAGAAAAGATACTCTTAGGCAGATCATTATACAGTTGTCATCAGCATAGATATTCACAAGATGAAGAAGAGACTCGAGACGACAGAGATGTGGTTCTACAGAGTGATGCTAAGGATATCATAGACCGAGCGTGTGAGAAACGCTGAGGGCTTAGAGATGATGCAAACAAGGAGGAGGCTTATACTTAACATCAGGAACAGGCCGCTGAAATTCCTGGGACGCGTAATGAGTAAGGAGGGCCTGGAGAATTTGATACTCACGGGTCGAGTAGCGGGAAAGCGAGACAAGGGAAAGCAGCTCGTGACATACCTGATGAGCTTAAACAGGTGGATGACAGAACATGGTCTGGGGAAGGAGGCAGAGGGAAGGAACTTGCTGAGATCCGCAAGGGATAGAGGGAGGTGGAGAGCCATGATCGCCTACGTCCTGAAAGGACATGGCACATAAAAAGAAAAGAAAAAAGAACAAATAGAAATATAAAAAAGAGAAAGAAAATGATAATAAGGACGAAGGCAGAAGAGAAAATGATGAAAGAAGAAGAAGAAGAAGAAGAAGAAGAAGAAGAGGAAAAAGAAGAAGAAGAAGAAGAAGAAGAAGAAGAAGAAGAAGAAGAAGAAGAAGAAGAAGAAGAAGAAGAATATAATAAAGGTGAGAGAAAAGAAGAAAGTAAAAAGAAGAACCATATGAGGAAGGAAGGTCTGGAGAATCTGATACTCACGAATCGAACCTGTACTTCTATACGGAAACCGTCATTTGACATGACGTGCTGCACCATTCATCTACAGAGAATCGTCTGGTTAGCAAAGTCCCAATTGTTGTTTATAAAACTTTCGATGATTTTTTTCTCGATCGATCATTTCTGCTCACGAAACGTAGCTTAACGTAAACAATGACAACATATAATGGCAATTATTTAATATAGTTTCTGTTTATTCGTTATTTTTAGTAAATTCTCTGTTTTTAATTAAATTAAGTCTAAGATTTGGTTTCAGATTCCTTGCTGTATTATTTTGATTCTCTTTCACTCGCAGTAACCCCTTGCATCTCAGTGGCGTTATTGTCTTGCTCATTAGAACTATTGCCATGAAAATATTTAGCGAACCGATGCAGGGAAGCTACAATATGACGGTAGGATAGTAAACGTCTAGGGCAAGATAGATTGGCGGAGCACATTCGTCTTCAGGTTGGTTTTGAATTCAGTGTTTTCCTTATCTTAGACTGGTTGCTACCTCCAGGCAATCAACCCCGATAATAATCTAGATTTCACGCAAGTAGATTTGTTATCCTCGAACCCATATAATCATGGGTTTAAAGTGTCAAATTTAGCTTAACTACCCTGTTATTTAACCCATAGCTATGGGGAGAAGAAATATAAATATTCGACTTCAACAGTGTTTGTGAAAAAGTGAATGCAACAGTCTCGGTTAAAAATCGAACACGGCACACCAAAAGCATTCCACCACGTCGTTTTTTTTAGCCGCTCCCTTTGTTTCTCTCATTTCTCTTTACCACTCTCTCTTTATTTTTACCTCTCCTTTTCTTTCTCCTTTACTCTCCTGTTTCTATCTCTGCTTATTTTACCCTCTCTTTTTTCTTCTCCCTTCCCTCTCTCTTTACGCTTCTTTCTTTATTTACCTCTTCATTCTCTTCCGTCTCATTCTAGTTTTGTCCTTCCATTTTATTCTCAATTCTCTCTCTTTACAACTCTCTTTTTCTTTCGCCTTTACTCTCCTGTCTCTATATCTCCTTATTTTGCCCTCTCATTTTACTTCTCTCTTAATTCACTTTACCCTCTATTTCTCTTCCTTTACCCCCCACTATACCTTCCTTTACGTAGCAAGAAAACTGCCCGTAAATAATTATTCAAAAAATAATTATTCGAAAAACATTTATTCAAATTGTAAATTGTTTGAATGAAAATTAATCGAAAAAAAATTGTACTAAATGATATTTATTCGAAATAGTTATATTTGAAATAGGTATGTATCCTTGCTTTGATAGAGTCAATGCTGATTTACCTCGAATTAATATCGCCCTTGAAGGATGGATTAGGGCTTTTTTTACAGCGTGTAATTCTATCATTCCACAATATAGAAATTCTTCGACGCTCTTAAAAGAGAACAAGACTTGCAAGAAATTCATATTGCAATACTAAGAGCAGGTTGTCAAAATATCAAGAGCGCCAAGAAATACGGCGACGTTAATAGAAAACTTAA
Source organism: Acanthosepion pharaonis (assembly GCA_903632075.3). NCBI lineage: Eukaryota > Metazoa > Mollusca > Cephalopoda > Sepiida > Sepiidae > Acanthosepion > Acanthosepion pharaonis. The sequence continues at coordinate 2,369,871 of CAHIKZ030005498.1, forward strand.
AAATTAATCTTTTAAAGAGTACTCATCAGTAGTTGACTATTTGTGTTCAGTGTCATATAACTTAAGGTTATAAGGATTATTAAATTGTTTTATTAACGATATTTGTATTTCGAATAATTAAACATCATTTGTGTATTTTTTTTTTGGATATTGACATTTCTTTTTAAAATTTTGCATTTCAAATAATTATCATTTAGTATAATTTTCCTTTCGATAAATTTTCATTCAAACAATTAACAATTCGTGAGTATCAGATTCTCCAGGCCGTCTTTCCTCATTATGTGTCCCAGAAACTTAAGCTGCTTCTTACTGATATTAAGTATAAGCCCCTTGTTTGCAACTTCTCTAAGATCCCATCGTTGCTTACACCCTTAGCATCCTTCTGTAAAACCATTCTCCGTCGCCTCGAGTCTCCTGTTCATCTTTAAGGAAATCGTCCAGCATTCGCTGCCGTAAAGAATGACAAATGTCACGTAACAGTTCAGTATTCTTTCCTTTGTTACCAAAGATATCCTCCTGCCTCGCAATACTCTGCCCAGCTTTTCGAATGCGTCCTTGGCCATCTCAGTGCCGCATTTACCGTCCTCTGTCAGGACGTTTCCCAGATATTTAAACTTCCGCGAGTGTTCCCGATCTTCAAATTGCATTTCGGTCTCATCCTCTTACTGACGACCATTCACTCCGTCTTCTTGTAGTTCAAACAGTCATTTCAAATAATTATCATTTAGTATAATTGTCTTTTCGATTCATTTTCATTCAAAAAATTTACAATTCGAAAAAATGTTTTTCGAGCAATTATTTTCAAACAATTTCGAAATTTAATTCTCCTTTAACCTCTTGTTTCCATCTCTCTTGCTATTACTTTTTTACTCACTTCATTCTCCTTAACCTCTCTCTATGTTTCTTTATCTCTCTCTTGCGCTCTCTCTCTTTCTCTCTCTCTCTTTTCCTTTACCTCTACTTTTGTTTCTTCTTTACCCTCCAGTTTCTATCTCTCTTTAGTTAACCCCTATCACTTTTCTTCTCACTTCATTTTTTTCCTTACCCACTCTCTATGTTTCTTTCTCTCTCTCTCTCTCTCTTTCTCTTTTCTCTCTCTTCTCCTTTTTTTCTTTCTTTTTTCTTCTCTACTTTTGTTTCTTCTTTACCCTCAGTTTCTTTCTATCTTTAGTTAAGCCTATCTTTTCTTCTCACTTCATTCTCCTTACCCTCTCTCTATGTTTCTTTATCTCTCTCTCTCTCTCTCTTCCTTTACCTCTACTTTTGTTTCTTCTTTACCCTCCAGTTTCTATCTCTCTTTAGTTAACCCTATCACTTTTCTTCTCACTTCATTCTCCTTACCCTCTCTCTATGTTTCTTTATCTCTCTCTCTCTCTCTCTCTCTTCCTTTACCTCTACTTTTGTTTCTTTCTTTACCCTCCAGTTTCTATCTCTTTAGTTAACCCTATCACTTTTCTTCTCACTTCATTCTCCTTACCCTCTCTCTATGTTTCTTTATCTCTCTCTCTCTCTCTCTCTCTTCCTTTACCTCTACTTTTGTTTCTTCTTTACCCTCCAGTTTCTATCTCTCTTTAGTTAACCCTATCACTTTTCTACTCACTTCATTCTCCTTACCCTCTCTCTATGTTTCTTTATCTCTCTCTCTCTCTCTCTCTTTTTGTTTCTTTACCCTCTATCTCTCTTTTGTTTCTTCTTTACCCTCCAGTTTCTATCTCTCTTTAGTTAACCCTATCACTTTTCTTCTCACTTCATTCTCCTTACCCTCTCTCTATGTTTCTTTATCTCTCTCTCTCTCTTCCTTTACCTCTACTTTTGTTTCTTCTTTACCCTCCAGTTTCTATCTCTCTTTAGTTAACCCTATCACTTTTCTTCTCACCTTCATTCTCCCTCTCTCTATGTTTTTTTATCTCTCTCTCTCTTCCTTTACCTCTACTTTTGTTTCTTCTTTTCCCTCCAGTTTCTATCTCTCTTTAGTTAACCCTATCACTCTTTTTCTTCTCACTTCATTCTCCTTACCCTCTCCCTATGTCTTCTCTCTCTCTCTCTTCCTTTACCTCTACTTTTGTTTCTTCTTTACCCTCCAGTTTCTATCTCTCTTTAGTTAACCCTATCACTTTTCTACTCACTTCATTCTCCTTACCCTCACTATATGTTTCTTTTTCTCTCTCTCTCTCTCTCTTCCTTTACCTCTACTCTTTTGTTTCTTCTTTACCCCCTCCAGTTTCTATCTTTTCTCTTTAGTTAACCCTATCACTTTTCTACTCACTTCATTCTCCTTACTTTTTGTTTCTTCTTTACCCTCTCTCTATGTTTCTTTATCATTCTCTCTCTCTCTCTCTCTCTCTTCCTTTACCTCTACTTTTGTTTCTTCTTTACCCTCCAGTTTCTATCTCTCTTTTAGTTAACCCTATCACTTTCTTCTCACTTCATTCTCCTTTTCTCTCCCTCTCTATGTTTCCTCTCTCTCTTTCTCTCTTCCTTTTCCTTTACCTCTACTCTTTTGTTTCTTCTTTATTCCCTCCAGGTTCTCTATGTTTTTTCTTTAGTTAACCCTATCACTTTTCTCTCTCTCTCTCTCTATGTTTATTTTTAGTTAACCCTATCACTTTTCTACTCACTTCATTCTCCTTACCCTTTTGTTTCTTCTCTCCAGTTTGTATCTCCTTTAGTTAACCCTATCCTTTTCTTTATCTCTCTCTCTCTCTTTATCTCTCTCTCTCCTTCTACTTTTTGTTTATTCTTTACCCTCCAGTTTCTATCTCTCTTTAGTTAACCCTATCACTTTTCTTCTCACTTCATTCTCCTTACCCTCTCTCTATGTTTCTTTATCTCTCTCTCTCTCTCTCTCTCTTCCTTTACCTCTACTTTTGTTTCTTCTTTACCCTCCAGTTTCTATCTCTCTTTAGTTAACCCTATCACTTTTCTTCTCACTTCATTCTCCTTACCCTCTCTCTATGTTTCTTTTCTCTCTATCTCTCTCTCTCTCTCTCTCCTCCTCTACTTTTGTTTCTTCTTTACCCTCCAGTTTCTATCTCTCTTTTAGTTAACCCTATCCTTTTCTTCTCACTTCATTCCTTCCTTCTACCCTCTCTCTATGTTTCTTTATCTCTCTCTCTCTCTCTCTCTCTCTCTTCCTTTTTTTTTTACCTCTACTTTTGTTTCTTCTTTACCCTCCAGTTTCTTCTTTTTCTATCTCTCTTTAGTTAACCCTATCACTTTTCTACTACTTCATTCTCCTTAACCTCTCTCTATGTTTCTTTCTCTCTCTCTCTCTCTTCCTTTACCTCTACTTTTGTTTCTTCTTTACCCTCCAGTTTCTATCTCTCTTTAGTTAACCCTATCACTTTTCTTCTCACTTCATTCTCCTTACCCTCTCTCTATGTTTCTTTATCTCTCTCTCTCTCTCTCTCTTCCTTTACCTCTACTTTTGTTTCTTCTTTACCCTCCAGTTTCTATCTCTCTTTAGTTAACCCTATCACTTTTCTTCTCACTTCATTCTCTTTTTACCTCCAGTTTGTTTCTTACTCCTCTCTATGTTTCCAGTTTTTATCTCTCTTTGTTAACCCTCTCACTTTTCTTCTCACTTCATTCTCCTTACCCTCTCTCTATGTTTCTTTATCTCTCTCTCTCTCTCTCTCTCTCTCTCTCTCTCTTCCTTTACCTCTACTTTTGTTTCTTCTTTACCCTCCAGTTTGTATCTCTCTTTAGTTAACCCTATCACTTTTCTTCTCTACTTTTGTTTCTTCTTTCATTTTCCTTATCTTCCCACCCTCTCTCTATGTTTCTTTATCTCTCTCTCTCTCTCTCTCTCTTCTTCCTTTACCTCTACTTTTCTTTTACCCCTTTTGTTTCTTCTTTACCTCCAGTTTCTATCTCTCTTTAGTTAACCCTATCCTTTTCTTACTCACTTCCTTCATTCTCCTTATGTTTCCCTCTCTCTATGTTCCTCTCTCTTTATCTCTTTCTCTCTCCATTCCTTTTATCTCTCAATTTGTTTTCTTATTTAACCTCCTATTTCTTTATTTTCTTTTTAGTTAACCCTAACAGTAATCTTCTCACTTCATTCTCCTTACCATTTTTCTAGGCTCTTTATATATATATATATATATATATATATATATATATATATATATATATATATATATATATATATCCCTTCATTTACCTATCAATTTGTTTTCTTATTATTTGGAGACCGGAACTACCTACACAATAGACTCTTCCAGATCTATATTAAGTATTCTGACCCTCTCTCTACAACCTCTAAACAGAGTGACACAGAGGGATAGAGAGAACTTCATGATAGCCTTTATGTTTCTTTACGACTACCAGTATTCTTTATTGGACACTAACATATAGTCTCTCTCTCTTCCTTTACTCTATCTCTGTAACCTGTTGTTAATATATCTTCTTACATCTAATCCGTGTTCCGTGTTTTACTTCTTTGGTCCCATCCTTTTCTTCTCTCTTCATTCTTTACCCCCCACATCACTTATTTAACCTCCTGTTTCTCCAGTTTTTTTCTTTAGTTAACCCTATCAATAATCTTCTCACTTCGTTCTCCTTACCATTTTTCTATGCTTTCATTTTTCCTTTATATATATATATATATATATATATATATATATATATATATATATATATATATATATATATATTTTACCCTTCAATTACCTATATATTTGTTTTCTTATTTAACCTCCTATTTCTCTTTTTCCTTTAGTTAAACCTATCAGTAATCTTTCACTTCATTCTCCTTTACCTTTTGTTTTTTTTTTCTCTACTTTCTTCTCACTTTTCTATATATATATATATATATATATATATATATATATATATATATATATATATATATACCCCTTCATTTACCTATCAATTTGTTTTCTTATTTAACCTACTGTTTCTATTTTTCTTTAGTTAACCTTATCAGTAACCTTCTCACTTCATTCTCCTTACCATTTTTTTCTATGCTCTTTTATATATATATATATATATATATATATATATATATATTTATATATATATCCTTCATTTACCTATAAATTTATTTTCTTATTTAACCCCTGTTTCTTTTTTCTTTACTTAACCTTAACAGTAATCTTCTCACTTCATTCCCCCTAACATTTTTCTAGGCTCCTTTATATATATATATATATATATATATATATATCACCCTTCATTTACCTTTCTATTTGTTTTGTTTTATTTAACCTCCTGTTTCTATTTTTTTCTTTAGTTAACCCTATCAGTAAACTTCTCTCTTCATTCTCCTTACCATTTTCTATGTCTTATATATATATATATATATATATATATATATATATATATATATACTTCCTTTGCCTCTAAATTTGTTTCTTTTTACTCCCCCTGTTTAATGTAACCTCTTATTCTGTTTACTCTCTCTTTCTCTGTTTATTCCTTTACCCGCTGTCTTTGTCATCATTTCCTTCTCCATTTATTTATCCTTTTTTCTTTTCTATGACCCACAGTCGTTTCTTCGGTTTACAACTAGAAAGATAGAATTTTGAAAATATTTCAAAATATACATAAAAAAAATCTCGCCAATAAGCTCGTAAAATAAAATTTAAAGAGAAAAACCAAAAAAAAAAAAAAAAAAGAAAAAATAGCGAAAGTTTCAAATTCTGAAATATTTGTACTGATTTATTGATTTCGATCCACTTTTGGCGATGTGCGCGTTTATTACCAGGTGATGTCGGGGAAGATGGCAAACCCAGGAAGGTATTTCAACGGAGCCTAATCTAATGAAGCATTCGCATATTTCATTGGGAAAATATAGCCTGGCGTATGATCAATTATCATAATGGCAGAGGCAGTAAAAGGCTTTGACTTACGATGTCTTCCGGCTGAGGAAGAAGATTTGAGGAATCGTTGAGGTGTGGTTGGAGTTCAGATAATGTAACATGACAGTCGTAAGAGAGTAGCTTTTGGTTTGGAGAGACAGTGAAGTCATCCAAAGGACACGTGAAAGAAATTTAAAAAAAAAAAAGAAAGAAAGAAATTTAAGAAAATGAAGACAGTCTGAATGGAAAGATTGAAAGAAAGAAGTTATTTTAGAAGGAAAATTAAAAATTGTTAAAAAAAAAGAAGGAAGGAATGAAAGCAATAAAGCGAGGATCGAAATGTAGGAAAATAAAGAAAGTGAGAAAGAAAGAATCTGAGAGAAGTTATAGAAAGGAAGAAGGAATATTGCAAAGAAAGAAAGACAGAAAAAAAGAAAGAAAGAAGGATTTGGAATATAGGAAAAGAAGGAAAGTGAGAAAGAAAAAGAAAGAAAAAAGAAAGAAATAATCTGATAGAGGGAAGAATGGAAGTAAAGAAGGAAAGAAGGAAAAATTGGAATGAAAACAACAAAGAAAAAAGAAAGAACGAATCCGAACAAAATGATAGCAGGGAAGAATGAATATCGCAAAGAAAGAAAGAAAGAAAGGGAGGAAGGATTCGAATGGAGGAAAAGAAAGAAAGTGAAAAAGGAAGGAAAGAAAAAAGAAGAAAAGAAAGAAGAAAGGAAGGAAGGAATGAAAAAGGAAAAATCAGAATGAAGCAAACTAAAGAAAGTAAGAAAGAAAGAATCTAAGAGAAGTGATAACTGGGAAGAATGAATATTGTAAAGAAAGAAAGTGACAAAAGAAGGAAGGAGGGAAGGAAGGAAGAAAAGAAAGGACAAAAGAAAAAATCGGAATCAAGGAAAAGAGAAAAAAAAGAATGAATCTGAACGACATGATAGCAAGGAAGAATGAATATTGCAAAGAAAGAAAGAAAGAAAGAAAGAACCAAACAACCAAAGGAGGGCAGAAAGGGATAAAATATCGAAACGGGATAATATCAAGGAAAAAGAAATATCAGAAAGACAGAAATATTGAATGAATTAAGAGAAAGAAAATGATTGAAAATGATAAAGAAAGGACCAATAAAGCAAAAAAGGCAGGAAGGAAGGAAGGAAGGAAGGAAGGAAGGAAGGAAGGAAGGAAGGAAGGAAGGATGGAAGGAAGGAAATATCGAAACGGGATAATATCAAGGAAGAAGAAATATCAGAAAGACAGAATTATTGAATGAATTAAGAGAAAGAAAATGATTGAAAATGATAAAGAAAGGACCAATAAAGCAAAAAAGGCAGGAAGGAAGGAAGGAAGGAAGGAAGGAAGGAAGGAAGGAAGGAAGGAAGGAAGGAAATATCGAAACGGGATAATATCAAGGAAGAAGAAATATCAGAAAGAGAGAAATATTGAATGAATTAAATTAATTGTGATATAGAAGAGAAAACAAGCAAATATGGCAAGATGGTAGATGGAAGAAAAAAGAAAAGAAGAGGAAAATAAAGATGGCGTCAATAAAGACACTTCCGAAAATGAAAAAGAAATCGCTTCTATGATGGGAAAGAAGCAATGAAAGAAAAGCAGAAAGTCAAGAATAAACGAAAGAAAGAAACAAACAAAAGAGAGGAAAGGAAGAAAATGTATAAAACAAGAAAAAGGTATGAAGCTGAAAAAAAAAGAAAGAAAGGAAGAAATACAATATTAATACTTATATATTATCCGTGAATTACATACACCTTTGTGCAAATTAATTGAAACAACAGCTTTATTTTCCATCCTTTAAAAATCCGGTGAGTTTTAGACACCCTAGAATGGCAGTTTGTAATCGATTTCTATTTTTTTTCTCAGATTAAGTCATTTGCAGTGGTGTGCAGTAATATGACCCTGTTTTCGGAGTTATGATGAAATTTGTTTAGCTTCGATAAAAATTGCATCATCCGTGATTGCATCAGATTTTTATCACGCCCAGACACTATTGTCTCGACTGTCGATTAATTGTCAAGCGGCCAGTGTATGCAAAAGACGTTACTATAAAGGAGAGTACGATAATTATAATACTGCATAAACACACTGACAAGCCTTATCCCTGAGCACATTAAAGTACTATAGACTGGACCGGAAACTCTCTGGATTTAAATCCAATTGAGAATTTGTGGTCAATCTTCAAGGAACGACTTCGTGGAATGGGCATACGAAATACTAACATAGGCACTGGGTCATGTTTCATTGGAAAAATACGTAAAAAAAGTAAATAATAACAGAATTATTTGTTTTGTTTCAATTAATTTACACAAGGATGAATGTACGTATGTCCTTTACGTAAATCAAATGCAAGACGGGCAGTTGCGTACTGGACATTTGCGTCTCAGATAATTGCGGATATATACGGAACCCTCGCAAAATGAGACCATCTGAACGGAATGGGTTATTCTAAGTGGGCCCCACCTGCAAGGTAATGCACTAATTTTATCAACGTTCTTCACCATATCCCTCACATTTGGTCATAATGCCTGTTATACATTTATCAAATTGGATGTTACGAGGTGTATCTTGAGATTCGTATATTTGCACAATGGCGTCATCTCGTTCGGGTAACGCTTTCTCATTTCGTATTAATAATAATTACGAAAGTAAGCATCACTGGGTGGGAACTTTTATCCATTAGGAACTGTGCAAGTGACTCCGTTTTGATCCCACACACCAAATGTATATGCACAGTGAAGCTGTCCTAGAAAAATGTGCCCGGACAGTTGCGTTCAGGACATTAGAGTCCCGGACAATTGCGTACCAAAAAATTTCGTCCCTGAATGTTTGCGTCCCTAGAAACCTCTGATAATTTTTTGGATGTTACCATTTTTTAAGAGTTGTTTAATATGGAAATTTGCGCACCAATAGCTTTAATTACTTTAAACAAGCAGAAAGGTAGATAAATAAAAAAGGAGAGAAATATTTCTGTGTTAAAACAAGAGAAAATTATGCTAGCAGTTTCAGTTCAATCCGGCAGTGAGTACCAAAATGAGATTCCAGGTTTTATAGACTATATTTTTATATGGAATCCATGGATAAGTTCCAAAAATTAAACTCTGGTGGAAAAATATTTGTGGATGAGGATATTTACAGCTACCATTATCATAAGAAAAACGACAATGAAACAAAAACATACTAGCGATGTGTAGAGTGATATTGCAACATTGTTAATCTGGCGTTGCATTTTAAACAAAAATAAACTTTTAAATTAATGGTCTAGGGAGGCAATTATCCAGGAACGCAAATGTCTTGGGGCGCATTTGTCTAGGGAGGCAATTATCCAGGAACGCATCCGTCTAGGGACGGAAATGTCTGGGGGCGCATTGGTCTAGGAAGGCAATTATCCAGGAACGCATTTCGTCTAGGGACGCAAATGTCTGGGGGCGCATTGGTCTAGGAAGGCAATTATCCGGGGGCGCATTAGTCTAGGGAGGCAATTAACCAAGAACGCATTCGTCTAGGGACGCAAATGTCTGGGGCGCATTGGTCTAAGGAGGCAATTATCCAGGGACGCATTTGTCTAGGGACGCAAATGTCTGGGGGCGCATTGGTCTAGGGAGGCAATTATCCAGGGACGCATTTGTCTAGGGACCCAAATGTCTGGGGCGCATTGGTCTAAGGAGGCAATTATCCAGGGACGCATTTGTCTAGGGACGCAAATGTCTGGGGCGCATTGGTCTAAGGAGGCAATTATCATGGGACGCATTTGTCTAGGGACGCAAATGTCTGGGGCGCATTGGTCTAAGGAGGCAATTATCATGGGACGCATTTGTCTAGGGACGCAAATGTCTGGGGGCGCATTGGTCTAAGGAGGTAATTATCCAGGGACGCAAATGTCTAGGGGTGCATTAGTCTAGGGACGCAATTATCACGGGACGTATTTGCCTAGGGACGCAAATGTCTAGGGGCGCATTAGTCTAGGGAGGCAATTATCAGGGGACGCATTTGCCTAGGGACGCAAATGTCTGGGGGCGCATTGGTCTAGCGAGGCAATTATCGAGGGACGCAAATGTCTTGGGGAGCAAATGTCTGGGGGCGCATTGGTCTAGGTAGGCAATTATCCAGGAACGCATTCGTCTAGGGAGGCAATTATCCAGGGACGCAATTGTCTAGGGGCGCATTGGTCTAGGGAGACAATTATCCTGGGACGCATTTGTCTAGGGACGCGAATGTCGAGGGACACAAATATCCAGTACACAATGTCTTGAACGAAATCAAATCTACTGGACCAATCTTTATCAAACTTTTACGAGTGGATAGTTCTAGGCATATATTAGGTTTTAAGCTATTAATATATGTGGATAGGGAACATAGTGCGCCCCTAGGAGCCAAAAACTTATTTAGCAAAAATTCCATTAGTAAAAGTAGTAGAGTATCCAAAAGCATAACCATTGCACATTTTCTTTTAAAAAGGAGCAATCATCATCATTATCATCATCCTTCGACATTCCCATGGTTGGTCTGAACTCCATTAAAAATCCCGATCCACACTGTTCGGTCCGGTATTACTGTCCCCAATGTCAAACTCGTATCCCGAGCTATGGTTCTGGGAAAGTCAATGTTCGCGAGAAGACACTTCCAGAAGGATGTCATAGGAGTAAGGATGGGACGATTTCCCTGTCCACTCGGTGGCAGTGGCCAGCATACGGTAATCGTTTTTGTTTGAGCTTAAGAGAGATTCTGTTAAGCGTTGGATGGGACCTCCAACTGATGTTTAGGAACCAAAATAAGGTCTGTAGAGATTTTCCAAGAGTAGCTTAGATGTGGCACAAGGCCGATAGTATGCGTTACCCAGTAAGGCGTAATTGTTCTTGCTAAACATTACACCAACTCGAGGTGCCCAAATGAGATCTGTATGTCGTAAAAATGTTTCAAATTGACTTATTTTGAACCATTTCATTGGTAAAATTAGTATAAATTAAAAACGCTTTTACGGTAGGGATATAAGGTGTTGTAATAGTCAACTTGAGTTACCACGTTCAAAGGTGCATTTGACAAGACCTCTATATTGCAAAATATTGTGCAATACTTTGACCATAATATATAAAAACTTGAGCATATTGTTGCCCTTGCATTAGTTATACTTCATACCTTGTTGGTGTTACCGAGGAATAAAGTGTCGCTGCCGACACTGGAGTTCGAACACAGATCACCATTTCTATTCTATCCTCTATTACTATACAGATCACTCATTCTACACTCTTTAAAAAAAACGTCCTAAAATATCGTTGCCCTGAAGCTTACGTAGAAGATCAATATGCGAAACCCTGTCAAATGCCTTTGAGATATCTAGAGCCTCAGATCGAGTTTCGCCATTATTATCAAGAACTTGATATACATATTCAGTGATGATCGTAAGCAAATCAACAGTAGATCTGGCAAAACGGAATCCATATTTTTTGTCAGAGAGTATGTCGCGAGAGGTAAGGTTCTTAACCAGTTCAGCATTGATTAAAGCCTCGAATACTTTGCCGAAATGCGGTAGGAGACTAATAGAGCGATAGTTGGAGTGGTCAGAAGATTACCAAAGTGTTTTAAAAACAGGGACAACAGAGGAAGACTTCCAACAAGTTGGAAGGCAATAGGTGTAGAATTTGGAGAGAATTGAGACCTTTAGGACGATGGCTGGTATCCTGGCATATCCACTTGACTTATAAGAAATAAGAAACAACCATCCTGAAATATCATCCATGAATAAATATATATATATATATATATATATATATATGGGGAAATAATGTTCGAGACCAACGACGGGTTATTGCGCATATCCCTCAGTATAAGCTCAGTTCTTGGAGGAAACCAGGTGTAGGTGCTCCAGCCTTGTGTTGAGTCGGAAGAGAACTCCCGAGCAAAGCATGGCACCTTATTTGCAGCAGACGTCAGGAATTTGAATTGATTGAATAAGGAGCGATTGAGGATTTGCAATAATCTCTGGAACCGAAATTGCGTGATACTAAATGTTGTTTCAATCTATCAGCAAACGGTAAATTCGCTTCATTGACGACACGCTTGCACTTGTTACGAACAGACATCTGTTGCAATCAGACGTGTCGCTCTGGTACAGACAGAAGAAATGATTCCAGTGGGCTATAGCACCGAGCATGCAGATATGAATTAAGGAGATGAACGCGGTTTAACTTGATATTTCCTTGCTGGAATAAAAGCATCGATGTCGGCTTTACACTGTATATATATATATATATATATATATATATATATATATATATATATATATATAGTTAAAGATAGAGATCCAGGCAAACCTACCAAACGGATCCGCTTAGGTGAAACCTTGGTAGGTTTGTCTGGCTCTCTAGGTCGAACTTGGTCTGCTCTACTTACCATATCGAGCACTTTATTTAGTTATTTTGCCTACTCGTATTGGGGTGTTTTTTCTTTGGACTTTGGACATGCATACTAGACGATTATTTTTGGCTAACGTACATGTTCTTAGTTCTTTCTTTTTTATACCTTTTTTTCCCTTTGGTATTGGGTTGATTATTTGCAAATCAAAACACTGAAGATTTTCCGAACGAGTATAATTTGTTATACAGGGTGACCCCAAAAAACGGGAACTTTTTAACAGTCCAATAAAACAAAGAGTGATGGAAGAAAAATATTTTAGTAATTGAAACCTTAAAACATGCCATTTAAGAAACAATGATGGAATTTTTATTTTTAAAAAATTACGTCCTGTAGGTGGCGTCCTCCTGTACGAATGCATTCTTGAAATCTGCTGTTGAGATTCCTCATTGACTGCTGT
>CAHIKZ030005498.1:2387500-2415000 GCA_903632075.3 Acanthosepion pharaonis
GCAATTGCTTCTAATAGTTTATTTTCTCGCACTTCTCACTTGTAGAATCCTCTTCCGTTTTCTTGCTTCCCTGTCAAGAACAAACTTCAAAAATTTAAATTGGCGTCAATCGCCATCTTTTGCCTTAAATAAACAAAGTACTAATAAACTGAAAAAAATTGTTAGAAGTAAAGAAAAAATGTGTTGAAATGCGATGCAATATCTATCATCCAATATGTCTGCTTGCGGCCGCATCATGTTGAAACCCCGTTTCCCGTACGATCACCTAAGTTAAGCTAAACCGAGTCTGGTTAGTACCAAAGACGGGTGAACGCTTGGGAATATCAAGTGACGTAAGCTTATACATGCGAGTGGTGTAATGCAGGAATCGACAACTTACTACACGCGTGACACACCAGGGGCGCTATGCAATTTCCAATAGCACGCAGCCGCAAATGACATCATGAAGTCTGAACCAATAACTTACTTTTCTTTCTTTTTATGTGCAATGTCCTTTTAGGACGTAGGCGATCATTGCTCCCTACCTCCCTCTATCCCTTGTAGCGCTCAACAAGTCCCTTCCCTCTGCTAACTCCCTCAGACCACGTCCTGTCATCTACTTGCTTAAGCCCGCTAGGTATGTCATGCGTCGTTTTCCCTTGTTTTTTTGTTTTTTTACCTCTATTTGACCCGTCAGTATCAGATTGCCCAGGCCCTCCATCTTCATTATGTGTCCCAGAAAATTCAGCTGCCTCTTCCTAATGTTAAGTATAAGCCTCCTCCTTGTTTGCATCACCTCTAAGATCTCATCGTTGCTCACACGCTCGGTCCATGATATCCTTAGCATCCCTCTGTACAACCACATCTCTGTCGTCTCGAGTCTCTTCTTCATCTTGTGAATATCTATGCTGATGACAACTGTTTAATGATTTGCCTAAGAGTATCTTTTCTTTCTTTTTCTGTGCCATGTCTTTCAGGACGTAGGCGATCATGGTTCTCTACCCCCTCTATCCCTTGCAGCTCCCAACAAGTTAATTCCCTCTGCCACCTCCTGCCAAGACCACGTTCTGTCACCTACTTGCTTAAGTCCGCCAGATATGTCACGCGTTGTTTTCCCTTGTCTTTCTTTCCTTCTATTCGACCCGTGAGTATCAGATTCCCCGGGCCCTCTTTCCTCATTATATGTCCCAGAAACATCAGCTGCCTCTTCTTGATGTTTAATACGCTTAAATTCATGACGTCGGGGTATCAAAGAGGAAACCTCTGCAGAACAATGAACATAGCTATTTATAGAAAAGAGATGGTTTATCACCGATTTGTGAAGATCTTACTTTACACGAAAGGATGAATCCAGAAGAGAGTTCCTCAGTCGAGAAGTGCAGAAGTAGAATTTATAAGGATAGAACGGTTAAAACCAGCAATTTCAAAATGATGAGACCTAGCTGCCAATCAAGTTTTTCGTTTATGTGCCATGTCCTTTCAGGACGTCGGCGATCATGGCTCTCCATCTCCTTCTATCCCTTGCCGCTATTCCCTCTGATTCCTCCCCCAAACCACGTTCTTTCATCCACTTGCTTAAGTCCGCCAGGTATGTCATGCGTTGTTTTCCCTTGTCTTTCTTTCTCTCTATTCAAGCCGTGAGTATCAGATTCTCCAGGCTCTCCTTCCTTCTTTCTTTTTATGTGCCATGACCTTTCAGGACGTAGGCGATCATGGCTCTCCACCTCCATCTATCCCTTGCAACTCTCAACAAGTTCCTTCTCTCTGCTTCCTCTTTCAGACCACATTCTGTCATCCACTTGCTTAAGCCCGTCAGGTATATCACGCGTTGTTTTCCCTTGTCTCTCTTTCCCGTCTATTCGACCCGTGATTATCAGATTCTCCAAGCCGTCTTTCCTATTTATGTAAATGACTGAAGCCGAGTTGCTAGGTCAGGATGGATAACATTGCAGATTATTCTTTGAATTTTTAAAAAATAATCTCGAGATATAAAGCATCATAACAAATCCAGATTTGACAGCAATACAGGAACCATTGTCAGTAAAATTTAAAAAAAAAATCGGTGTGTCTTGATCACGCATCTCCTGAGGACATTTTCTGTAAATTTGCTTCCTATTTTTATGGCTGTTTTCGAATATTAGAAAGTTTTCCGTTAGAAATAAATTGTTTTTGGCGAAAGAAATTGTTTTTTAATAAAAGCGATTTTATAGTTGCACGCTAACTTCTTCGTCTTGAGTCGATCATCTCTTAATCCACCCCAGGTTTATATGAGACAATAAATCCCTCAAAGCGGGAAACTGCCAACTCTTATCTGCTATTGTTAATCTAACAACTACGATTATTTGCCCTAAAAAAACATTCCTTATGTCACTGGCTGGGCACTCGAATCTGATATAGATAAACCTGTATAGTAGAGCGGCCAGTCAATCCCCGTTGTAGGCGCCTGCACTGGCACATTTCTGTTTGCTGAACACCCACAGATCCCACCTGTGGTTTAGACGGTAACTATGCTGAGCCGTCATTAGTTACGGTTTCTGGGGAAAGAGCGCATTATCTGGCGTGAACAACAGTCGGAACAAAGTCAGTACACTCACACCCTCGGTCACGATGACATGCGAGCTCGTGGTGGTACAACCGTCGACTTAGATTTGGCTACCTATTTTCACACACAAGGTTTGGGTCAACTCGTTGCATGCACTTTCCAAAGGTGCCACCTGCTGGGACCGCCTCCTCAGGCCGGTAGCCTTTTTCCTGAAAAGATCGACCACACTGAGATTCAAACAGGGATCTCTCGAAACGTGAACGTTCTAATCTCTCTGAAACACTGACCAATAGACACATAGGAAAAGCCTAACAACTTCGTTTCTTTCGTCCAATTAATCTGTCAGTCGGGTTCAAATTCCTTCCTGGGCTGTTGCGTAAATTTCGCACTATAAACCCAGGAAAGGGAAGAGTCTATCTCTTATTCAGTTATGGAATCTCTAAAACTGAACATTATCAAAGTCTTGGAGAAAGAGTATTTGTAATTCAAGATGACAGAGGAAGTCACGGGAATCTTCTACACTGTCTTCATCATGGTAATTCACAGATGTTAAATAAAAAGAAGCTATGGAGATCCATGGTCGTTTATTCATTTAGATAACTTAACATTGCTTAATAGGAATAATATGTTGGGCTACGGCCTCTCGGATTAAAGTTGAAAAAGGGCAGCACGAATTCGAATTTACTTACATAGATTTTTAAGAAGGTTTTTAAATATTGTTGATGATCTTGAATAACATTTAGTGCTGATTAATAAAATAATGTTATATAACCTATTTCAGTTGTATAACTTTCAGTTTATTGACCAACTTATCTACTCTATTACATATATATATATATATATATATATATATATATATATATATATATATATATATATATGATGAAATGGATTAAGTCCGACAAATATTTAATATGTTTTCTTTTTTATACGTTATTTTAGAGATACAATTTATTTAAGTAAAAGAGCATTGACTTAAAGAAATTGTATCTATAAAATAACGTATATATATATATATATATATATATATATATAAGCGAATATGGAAAATTCATAAACGGCTCCATTTTGTTCATTATCTATTATATATATATATATATATATATATATATATATATATATATATATGAAAAGTGTATATGAATATAAATAAATATATATATGTATAATTATTTATATATTATATGCGCGGTACTTATTAGAAAACGCTCAATATCAGAGATAGAGATAATATATTTGGTTGGATAGACGTGAGTTTGTGACCCTGGGTTTCACGCTTTAGCGATCGTCAGACAAACTAATATATATATATATAACGAATTATATACGTATATAGTGAATTATAAGATGTTATTTTTTTTCAGATTAGATTAGATTATATATCCAAAACCCATATTAAAAGAAAAATTAAATTAAAAATTCACATTGTCATTTGTTCTTGCGCATGTGCAGTTGACTCAACGTAAACATAAACCTGGTACGATGATGTCCCGGAGGACTTTTCACTCTGTCATTTTCCTCATCCCCATATATATATATATATATATATATATATATATATATATATATCAAATGATAAATGAATTGTTATTGTTAGAAAACTTCAACATCACCCGTTCACTTCGGGAGCGGATATATGCACCCCATGGAGGAAGTCGAAATCTTTTATTTTGGATTAATGATGAAAAGGCTGTGGCTTTTGGGATGTAACTAAAGAAACTCACTAATGATTAATTAAAGTGGTCTCCCGGTGAGGCCCCCAATAGATTGCATAAATAATCTCCTGCCGGTATTCTTTCTGGCTCTGAAAGTCAATCATTATGGGAAATAAGAAGTTATTCCATAATAAACTGCACAGACATACACACAGACATATATATATATATATATATATATATATATATATATATATATATATATATATATATTAAGGTGTATTTCGGCATCTAGAATTCGCTCAATCATGTTTTGTTAAATAACTTATCTATAAATATTATTTATTAAATCTTTCAAATTTCCGAATAAATTCTTTTGATTTATAGGTAAACTTATGAGTATTCATAGATGTAAGAAAAGCAATAACAAACAAAAAAATAATAGGGAAATGAAATTAAATTTAAGGAAGGAATAAAGAAAGGAATGAAGGCTGTTTGGCTGAATGAGACGCAGGGGACCGTGTATAAGTCGAGTATTTAGGACCTGATATTTAAAGCAAAAATGTTACTAGGCTCAGCATAAATATGAAAATTAGTTTTAAATTCCGTCCACGAATGGAAAATATAATGACAACAACTATTTCCGTATAAATATACATACATACATACATATATATATATATATATATATATATATATATATATATATATATATAATAAGGCATTAAAAACAAGAAATTTTATATTGTAGGCCATGATAGATTTAAAACAAAACACACACCAGTCGACTGGTTTCGTCCCCTCTCATCAGAACTGTTAACGGGGAACTAAAATTATGGGGAAAAGAAAAAGAAAAAGTCTGTCATGGATGACATGAATGAGTGGACAGGGAGAAAAAAATTATTATAAAAATTATACCAACCAAGATGCTAGAAGCGCAGAACAGCAAGTCCAAGCAAACAATCTCTTTGTTTACAAAGAGCAGGTTGCCTGGACCTGATGTAAAGCGTCTCCAACACCTTAAGATGGAATAATGAGAGCGAACTGGCCAAAACGGAAAACCAGTTCACACTGAAATCCATCGCACAAGTTGGATTCTTTATAAAATGATCCGCAATCGAAGACCCATACTTGTTTCGAATGGTATCGCCCAAAGAAAAATTTTTATTCAGTATTATAGCAGGTACGTCTTGTTTAATTCTAACGTCCAACCGCTGTGTCGTTCTACCTATGTAATCGCATCCACAACTACATTTGAAATGGTAAATAACAGAATTAATATGGTGGGTGGGTAGAACATCTTTACACATAGATGAAAGTACGGACCTAGTTTGAAAGACAACACGAACGTTCACTGCAAAATAACACTCATGTGAACTACACGAAATACGCTTGGCGAAGGATTCACTAATCCTACCCAACCACGGTAAACGAAGATAGACCGGACATTTACCCACTGAAGCAGGTTTGATTTTGTTGAACCTGGCAGTCTCATCTCGAATAACCGATTGAACAATCTTCAACGGATAACCATTGTTCACAAAGATCTCAGTTAAACAACTGATTTCATGTTTCAAGGTGTCACCCGAACAAATCATTAACGCCCTATGTGTCAGGGTCCTAATCAAATTTATCTTTTGTCGTTTAGGACAAAAGGAGTCCCATCGAGTATATATCCCTGTAAAAGTAGACTTCCTGTACACAGAGGTAATAAACGAGGAAGGATTTCTGTGAACAAGAACATCTAGGAAGGGCAATGAACCATTGACCTCCTTATCTACTGTAAATTTAAGTGCAGGATGAACACCATTGAGTAGGGAAAAAAATTGATCCACTTCCGATTCATGGCTGAACACACAAAAAATGTCATCCACATACCGAAAGTAAACCTTGCGTCGGGCAGAACTTAACAAAAGGCTTTCCTCATAAAACCCACAAAAATATTTGCCAACACAGGACCCAAAGGAGAAACCATCGCTACACCATCGATCTGACGATACATGATATTGCAGACCATCAACGATCTGGGCTGGAAACTGCTCCCTCATCCCCCTTACAGCCCAGACTTTGCCCCTTCAGACTTTCACCTGTTTGGTCCCTTGAAAGCGTTCACGAGGGGCACGAAGTTTAAAAGTGACGATGAAGTCAAAAGTGTTGTGAGCGACTGGCTGAGACATCAGTCCAAAATTTTTTACGCTGAGGCAATACGGAAGCTTGTGCAGATATGGGGAAAATGTGTGACAGTGCTGGGAGACTACGTTGAAAAAAAAAAAGTAAGCTTCTATCTGTATTAGAAGTCGTTATATCGAAAAATTCACCATATTTATTGAATTACCCTAGTATAAACATAGCAAATATGCATCTTTTCCATTGTTTACGTTTCTAAGATATTTAACTGTTTCTCGTTCGGTTTTTTATGGCTGTACGCGTTTACACCACGAGTATAGCGTTACTAGCGATACTTTTATCATTCTCTTTTACTATTTTATTTATATAGAAGGTTAGTCTATTGTAATTTGTTCTCTCAAAGTAAAGGAACTCTCATGGTACATGAGATATAAGATAAAATCATTTTATATAATTGGAAATTTGGAGTCGCACGATACGCAAGATCGCACGTTACACGTATATATATATATATATATATATATATATATATATATATATATATATATATATAGAGAGAGAGAGAGAGAGATTAATTAAAGAATATCAAACACTTAAAATCCCATAGGTAATAATTTTTCTTTCATGAGATCTCTAAAAAAGCAGCTCTCAATTTTCAAGACCTCCAAACAAAAGCACCTGTTTTTTTGGGGTTTTTTTTTGTAGGTCATTAAGATTGAGAGCTACTGTTATGATGTTAATTTAGGGTTAATAAAGACAAACGCCAAATAACATGTAACAATAAAATGGGGTTTATTCGGTTGGTAAGTTGGTACAGATATCGCCTGAGTAGTCTATAACTAACTCAGCTCAGAACTTCTACACTGTCTTTTGACATGCCACTATTTAATGTCCTTGTTTGTAGACGAGTTCATCTTCAAGAGGGGTGGTAGGTTCCTACACAACAGCTACAAACAAAATAACGTCGTCATCCCGCTTGCAGCCGGCAGACATTGCTGGTCTGGTGGCAGCCGAGTCGAGCGATCTTGGGTTGCGAAAGCACGCACCTGCCGCTCGACTACCGGCTCGAGTAGACGGGCGGGTTCACAGTCCGAGCGTGTGAGCCGGCCCTACCTGGCCCACCGTTTGCTGCGTTCCCGGACTGCGTGAATTTAAACGACCTACGAGGTTGACATCCCCTACCCACCCTTTAATTCTCAAAACGGTTAAACGTAACAGTCTCTTCTACTCAAACAGTGAGTGTTTATTTATTGTTTTTCACCTGATGAATAAACATATTTTTCGTATAAGCGACACAGATAATAACTAAATATGTACAGAAAAGAGAAAAATTGATTAATAGAAATAAATTCCAGTTATCCATTTTAATAGGTGAAAAAAGTATTATGCATCTGTGTATAGTTAATTATATGAAAATTGTCTTCATTCATTAATTTGAAATACTATAAATTAAAATTTTTTATGTGTACGAATATTTGTCTCTCCTCACTATATATATATACAGATATAGATAGATATATAGATAGATAGGTATAGATATAGATATATACGTTTGTGTGTATGTATGTGTGTATGTAAACCTGTACGAATGTGTAAGTGTACTTATGATAATTGTCTTGGTTATTTCTCTTTTTCATCATTTTCTTGTCTACCTATATTCTCTCTCTATTTCTTTTCTTTCTTTTTTTTTCTCTCTGAGTGTCAGAGATAATTTAGCATATATATATATATATATATATATATATATATATATATATATATATATATATATATATATAATGTAGCAGATACAAAATATACATAATATAATGTAGCAGATAATATATATATATCGTCCAAGGCAACATGCAAAACAAGTACATCATTTGTAATCACCCAACAGATATACCATCCTTACTCTCCTAAACCAAAATGAACAACAATATATCATCCTTACACTCCCAAACCAATATACACAACAAATATATCATCCTTACTCTCCCAAGCCAACTTGAATAAAAAATATATCATACTTACTCTCCCAAGTCAACATACACAACAAATATCACATGCTTACTCTCCCAGGCCAACATGTAGAATAAATATATCATCCTTACTCTCCAAAGCCAACAAGTATACCATATACAATCCTTACTCTCCCAAGGCAAAATACACAACAAATATAACATCCTCACTCTCCCAAAAGAACATGAACAATAAATATATCATCGTTACTCTCCCAAGCCAATATACACAACAAATATATCATCCTTACTCTCCCAAGCCAACATGAACAATATATCATCCTTACTCTCCCAAGCCAACATACACAACAAATATATAAAGAAATCAAAAGAAATCAGTTGAATCCATTAACATAATACAAACAATATGCCTCCATTTCATTTCAGTCTGTAAGTAAATGGCGTTATTTTTCAGTTGACGCAATGAATATATACGTATTAAATATCTCTATTAACTAACAACATTTTGTTTGTTGTTTGTAGATCTTTCGTTCAAATAAATATATTTTTTGCTTTGAAAAGACCGCAGTGAACGAAACGCGTCGGCTTAAAATACAATTTTCCTATTGATTTTTTTCCTTTATACATATTGGCTTTTTGTTTTTACATATATTTACTATTTTACATACATATATATATATATATATATATGTGTGTGTGTGTGTGTGTGTATGTGTGTGTGTGTGTGTATGTGTGTGCGTGTGTGTGTTAGAAAATGTTTTAAAATGTTGTTTCTTTATTTTCCATAATTTTGCCGTCAAATTTTAATTTTGACTTAATTTTTCTATATTTCTATGGTTTGTTTTTTGTTCGCCATTACCAGATTTTAATTTTTGTTTTTGTTTCAGTCATCTTTTATTTCTTTCTTGTTACTTTTTTTGTTCTTTCTTTTTTGTGTTAAAAAGAATTTCTTTTTTGTTTATACTTCCTATGAATATTTTTTTGCACCGAAAACGCGTCGACTAGTTAAATTTTTTTTGTATTTATTCATTTATTCATATATATATATATATATATATATATATATATATATATATATATATATATATATAAGTTTTTCACCTAGATTTAGGGCGGATTTAGGTTCTATGAAAATATATATATATATATACATTCTTATATATATATTTATATATTATATATACTTACATTTATAAGTTTATTAGAGTTATATATATATATATATATATATATATATATACAACTTCTGTTCATATGGAGAAAAGATGGATAAAAGTAGAGATCTAATTTCTGTAAATATTTATATTTGAAATTCGATATTGCTCAGTATACACATGTTCTTTATATAGATATATATATATTAGATTTTTATATATATATATATATATATATATATATATATATATATATATATATTTTTTTATATACGAGATTATATTTGATATAGCAAATCAAAAAGTTATTTTTCATTTTATTTGATCTATCTATCTATCTATCTATCTATCTATCTATCTATCTATCTATCTATCTATCTATCTCTATATTTTATCTATCTACCCTGATATCTAGCTATACATCTATATATATATATATATATATATATATATATATATATATATATATATCATTAATGAATATGTATCTATATATACACACACACAATATATATATATATATATATATACATATATATATATAGAATACAGATGCTTACATATGTGTGTATATATAAATATAGATTGATTTTTTAAAACCTTTTTTTAAGGAAATTGATTTGATTAGCAAATCAAAAGAAAATAAGTCTAGTTATCTATCTATCTATCTATCTGTATATTTCCACCAGGCGAAAATCTTCCAGAGACTCCAAAAATCTTACTTATAAAACATTAGTTTGTTCTTATCTTATTTTATGGAAAGAAAAGAAGGAGAAAATTCGTTTTTTTTTTTTTCGTTGTTTGATTTTCATTACTTTAATCAATCTTGACTTGTTAAACAACGTTAGTATTATTTATGCCATTCTGAGCTCAAGGAGAGACAACACGTCATTTCGAAGCTACAAAAATTAACAGAAATCCAAGCCTAACTGAAAAAAAACCTATGTATGTAAGCGTATCCTCATTCTAGCTTGTCTATGTGGGATAAGGAGGATACTGTATATTCGCAAACGCGTGTGTGTGTGTGTCTATGTGTTTGTCTGTGTGTGTGTCTGTGTGTGTGTCTGTGTGTTGGGGACGTTTTGATGTAAACACCATTTATCGCAGATAAATATCCGTCAGATTCGTTCAGAATGGATTTAATGAATGCTGGTGATGTAATCTTGTCTTTTTGACTGGTTTTATTCTAAAATCAAATTATAGACAGTTTTTTTGTATAACGAGCGAGTTTAAAAGTTTCTTGTTTTTTTTTCTCAAAGTTGATCACTTTAATGCTTGTAGATCCCCCAAACTAGACACTGGTGATAGAAAACCTAACATCAACAATGGTAAATACACTACTCCATAACAATTTATGTACAACATTTGAAAATAAAATAGTTATTTGACGTTGTATTTTCTGTTGCTTCAATTTCATATATATATATATATATATATATATATATATATATATATATATATATATATATATAGATACATATATAGTTTCATAAACGGATCGTCAGGGAAAGTTTGGCTCTTTGAAAGTTTGACTATCCGTTTAGGTGAAACCTAGGTAGGTTTGTCTGGCTCACTAGGTGTATCTAGGTCTGCTCTACGGTTGTATTGAGCTCTTTTGTTAGTTAGTTGTTACTCGTATCGGGGTTTTTTCTTTGGGCTTCAGACCTGCATCTGTGCGATTTTTTTGTCGGCAGAAGTCCATGTTTGTAGCTCTTCCTTTTTTTAAAACCTTTTTTTCCCTCGAGATTGATTTGATTAGCAAATCAAAAATTCGAGAGTTTTTCGAAATGAGTCTAGTTATCAAACTATCTATCTATCTATCTATCTATCTATCTATCTATCTATACTATATATATATATATATATATATATATATATATATATATATATATATATATATATATATATATATGCAATAAGATAAAAATCAAATTGAAAACGTCAATCAATCTAACATGTTTCACTTTTATTAAAGCTTTGACAGAGACTGAGATATGGAGAAAAGAAGAAAGAAATTTGTGTATTTTTACTTTCCTGTTGTTTGTTTTTCATTGGTCAGTAAAAGATAGGATTTTCATTGGTTTGAAAAGAGTCGAATGTGCGTGATGCATGATTGAACAAAACAAAATTCAATTTTTTTATGTATTTAAAGAAATTCTAGGAATAAATACAATAAAATGATATAAATAAGACTGATGATATTTGTTATATATTAGTAGAATGAGAAAGATTTTAATGTCGGATATTTCGCCTTCCATGAAGCAGCCTATTAATTCCATATATTATAAGTAGCACACGTCATCATATTTCTTTTCAGTTATATATATATATATATATATATATATATATATATATATATATATATTAAATAGTATTTAACTAATACGTGATGAGATGTGTTAGTACACATCGAAACATGAGGGCATTTATGTAGTGTTTATAAACATGTTGATGTAATAACCTAAAATAAAGTATTTTGCTCTACTCTTTGTATCGAGCTCTCTTTTAAATAAATGTTACGAACGTTAGGATTTATATTCAATTTGTTCATATATATATATATGTGTGTGTGTGTGTGTCTGCGTGTGTGTTTGTATATATATATATATATATATATATATATATATTGTATGTTTAGGCATTTTTTTTTATTAATGCATGTTTCATTAAATAATATAGACAGGTCTCATAGTCAGAAAGTTAATTTATAATCACTCAGTCACGTGTCTACACACACACACACACACACACACACACACACATATATATATATATATATATATATATATATATATATATATATATATATATATATATTGTCCCATCATCTATATAATACTAAAAATCTATGATTGCTTGCATGCTTGCGTGGTGCGTCCATCTGTCGGCAAATAATGCTTTCAGTTAATCTAATTGAAGTGAATAAAATTTTCAAATCTGTGTTTTTTTTATACAGTAAGTATTTTATTTTAACTTTCTTGAAGCAGATCCTTTTTTAATTAAAATATTTTTAAGTTAACGACAGACACAAAGAAATCCCGCTTTGCTGTTTCATCCAGTTCTTTGTAGAGTAATTTATTTATATTTCAGCTTTCATTAAACAAACAATATTTCAAATATTTAAAAGAAATATATATATATATATATATATATATGTGTGTGTGTGTGTGTGTGTGTGTATTTAGGCAACAATCCTTCTTTCATGCACATTTCATTGAATACGACAGACAATATATATATATATATATATATATATATATATATATATATATATATATATATAATATAATTAATTAATTAATTATTAATTAATATATACATATCATTAATACCCAATAAAATCTCAAATCACCACATTTCGAGAATAAGCTTTTTTTCAGCAGACGAATATATATTTATTATAGCTGAAAACAAGAAGGAAATAGAAAATCTGAAAGCTACATTTAAAACATACATACAACAAACTATTTCTTATCTAATTTTTTATATAATTTATCATCTGAAAAGAATAAAATTATTAGATCTCATGGGAAATTGTATAAAAAACTAAATAAAAGGACCTTGTCTGTCGTATTCAATAAAAATGTATTGTTTGGAAAAAGGATCAATAAATAAATAAATAAAATAAAACAAAATTCTCTAGGCACTTAACGACATATTATGGAGCCAAAAGCTATCTTTCACTGTGACTGACCAGAGGATGTGCGCACATGAATGCCATCATTCGCTTTGAAATGGATACCCCCACCCTACCACGGTTTGACCTCTTTCCGAATAGGGACTGATATGTGGATAAAAATTATCTCTTAGGGCCCTTATCAAAATGGTCGCCCCAGCCGTTTCCATAGTAATTAATTTTGCGAATGGATATGCTTATAAAGATGCGTAAATTTCAAAATTGGTTATTCCTAAATTTTTGCTTGAGGATGAAACAGGGCTTGCCACTTAAACTCAATTTAATTTTAATAATTATATTGAGGTTTCAGATTTTCATTTTTGAAGCATGGGAACACTTATGTAGCAGAAGGAATCATATTTAAAAAATAATTATAACACACACACACACACACACACACACACACATATATATATATATATATATATATATATATATATATATAAAGTAAAGTCTGATGATCCGCAGTACTTTTAAAGGGCTGTGGTGAAATAATTTATTACATGGAACCTTAAAGTGGTCTGTTCTTATTTAAATTATATATATATATATATATATATATATATATATATATATATATATATATATATATATATTAAGATTATTTTTTTAAGATATGATTCCTTCTACTTCTGTATAGAGCACTGTTTTTTGAAAATAACAACAAAAAAATACTAAAGAACCCTGGATTATTTACCTAACGTGTTCTTTCCTATTTTTCTACATACCTGCACACACACACACACACACACACACACATATATATATATATATATATATATATATATATATATATATATATATACCCCGCACATATATATATATATATATATATACGTTAATTTCTATTCTGACACACACACACACACACATATATATATATATATATATATATATATATATATATATATATATATATATATATATATATATATATATACGTTTTAAAAGTAATCGGCCTGAAAATCACGAAATCCATGGGCTGAGTAGCTTTACGTTTTTACACACATTTTTTAAAGCACAAAAAGATTTGGACCAATTTAGTACACAGTAAAATAATATTTGCCTAATCATATCAGATTTTGGCAAGAAAAACACATCAGCACGTGCCCGTGCAGAACTAGCCTCTTTCTGTATTTGGCGGGAAAGAAATAAGGCGATCTGCTTCCGTAACTCAACCTGGTGTTAGACTTGTGCAAATAAATACGAAGTCGCAGTAAAAATAACCTTGACTAGATAATTGGGTTTATTTTAAAAAAATAAATAAATAAATAACAAAAAAGAGATAAAGAGATAAAAAGATACAAGACTTTTGAGTCTCAAATATGAAAAGTAATATCTGGAAAATATATAGCATTTCTTCTTCTACGAATGTGTCGATCATGGCTCTCCACAGTCTTCCTAGCAATGTCCGTTTTCTAAAATCCCATTCACTACCCCGCCTTTTCTTACATCTCATGAACTCTTCCGCTAACCTTTCATCTCAGCTCGCCAGTTGGGTGGCTGCTTTCTTCGCCTGACTCTTTTGCTTTCTATAAAGGAAAATACAGGAACTCTTACAAAAGGAAAGCGAGAAGAAAGGACTAACCATCACCTGTGGGAAAAAAAAAGAATTCAGTCTGTCTGTAAAAAGTAGAGCTAAACATGTGAATTAGAAACTGGCTTAGGCCAAAATCAAACAAGTCCACTTCTTTATGTGTGGCCTCCCCTCAGGATGTAGGCGATCATGGCTCTCCACAACTTCTTGTCACTTGTAGCTCTTCCTAAATTTTGATTTTTTGTTCTTTCTTTCTTTCTTTTTATGTGCTATGTCCTTTCGGGACGTAGACAATCATGGCTTTCCACCTCCCTCTATCCCTTGCAACTCTCAATAAGTTCTGTCCCTCTGCTTCCTCCCCCAGACCACGTTCTGTCATCCCCTTGCTCCCCTAAACTCTGACCTGCCACCCATTTACACAAGCTCATTAGAAAGGTTTTGAACTGTTTTCCTCTGGCCCCATTGCCTTCAGTCTGTCCTGTGAGTATCAGATTTCCCAAGCCGTTTTCCCTTATTATGTGATCCAGAAACCTCTACTGTCTCTTCTTGATGATAAATCTTAGTATCCATTTTGTTTCCATTTTCGAAGAGAAAAAAGGAATCAGTGGCAACCAATCGAGAATGAGGAATAGAATAAATTGAAAACCATGGAGTAAGCAACGAGGAACCACATTTTCTCAAGATGTCATGATAATTCATAGATATTAAAAGAAATAGGGATCAGTGGCAACCAGTCCGAGAAAAGCAATATTGCAAATTCAGAACCGTGGAGTAAGCAACAGGAAATATTTTCGCAAAAGTTCATGAGAATTTTTTTGTTCTTTATGCGCCATGTCCCCTCGCGACCTAAACGATCATGGCTCTCTACTACTTCCTTTCCCTTGCAGCTCTTCATAAATTTTGACTTTTTGATATTTCTCCTAAAGTCTGCCACTTAAGCTCAGTGATCCAAACGTCTTTCTTGAACTGGCAGTCAAAAGTTCTGCGTGAAGGGGTATAAAACAATTAAGATTAGTTCGAGAAATGTTGGAGTAGTTATCTGCATGCTTATCTTTTAATGACCTCTGTTTATTCTTAGATCTATTTCCGTTTTCGTGTGCTTTTGTCAACATGCCTATATATTTGTGTATATCCCCTCTCCATACATACACACTGTATGTATGAAGAGGGGATTTATACACTATATATATATATATATATATATATATATATATATATATATTGAACAATAAGAAAATAAAAGATTAAAAAATTAAAATCATTAGACACACTGGGTTGTAGATTAATATTCTTTCATTTTTTTATTATTATTATTCCATTTAGATTCCTCGACTTGTTTCGACCGAAATGGCCATCATCGGGAGGATAAATATTTCTGCTTGCTGTTGGCAGTGAACTACAGAAATGAATGTCTTTTGTTGGAGAAAATGAACTTTTGTCTGTAGTTTTCATTTGTTTTTTTATTTTTTTTATCTTTTTCACATGAATCTTTTAACATTCCTTGTATTGGTCAAACAGTCTCTTTTAAGTTGTTATTTGAGATAAGAACTGGATAGATACATTTTATCTTGAATTCTCTGGTCAGTTTGACAGTTTTATTGGACCTGGTGAGGGGATGTGTCTCTGTTTAGTGTTTGTGTGTGTGTTATTTGGTTCTTAGGGAGTGAGTGAGTATGATATGTGTAAGCGTGTGTATTGCTGTAGGTGTGTGTTATCATTTGGCTCATTAGGGAGTGAGTGAGTATGGTGTGTGTCCGTGTGTATAATCGTGTGGGTGAGTGTATAAGTGTGAGGCCTCCATTCCTCCGTAAGCATGTCTTTCTTGTGTGGGTGAGAAATGTGGGTAGGTTTTGATTTGTTGATTGTTACTATTATATATTGTTAAATTTATGATTTAGCCCGGCTGGGTATTGTGTTTTTAGACGTTGTATCCACTTATTTTCATGGGACTCTAAAATCTTTCTAATGTTATCTGCTCTGAACTTTTCTATTCTCTCAATTATAGTGAATTTGGCATGGGTTTTGAAATCGTGTTTTTCTAGGCGGAAATGTTGTTCTACAGGTAATAATTGTTCATAGGGAGTCGATTTAATTCGCTTACGATAATTATTAATCCTGTAGTTAAAGGGCCATTCAGATTTTCCTACATATTGTTTCTGGCATAGTGTGCATTCTAGGAGGTAAATTATGTTTTGACTTCTAAAGTTGGGAAAATCCTGTTGTTTTTGTTCTCAGTTCCTTACGGATTACCTTGTCCCCTGAAATGTGGTTACTACCTATGATTTCTTTTAGGTTCTTAGGTCTACGATATGCAAGAAGGCCGGGTTCCTTAAGCAGTTTTTTTTAGGTCTGGTTTGAGATGTAGTATTTCCCAGCGACGTTTGATTATTTGGGATAGTGGAGGCAGAGTGGGATTGAAAGTGGTTACTAGAGGGATGCGGCTAGATTTATTTTTAATCTTGTATATTAGGGTGCCTTCTCTAGGTGTAGAAATTGCTTTTATTTAATTGTTCCCTGTCTAGGTGTTGTTTATAGCCACGTGTTGTGAATTGATGCTCCATATATATATATATATGTATATATATATATATATATATATATATATATATATATGGCCTGACGATTGCGTCTAGCATGAAACAGACTCTAAGTGTTGAATTCTATGTTCACTTTTATATTTACACACACTCTATCTCTGATATTGAGCACTTTATCCCAAAAATATAGCACATCTTAAGACTATATTTCTTCATTATATATATATATATATATATATATATATATATATATATATATATATATATATATAGCCTCGTGTCTGTTTCATCTGTGAAGAGTTGTCCATCAGTGACTGGCATATAGGAGGACAGATACTTCATAAAAGTTCAGTACTTTATCTTTGTTTCTCTTGCTTCAAGTATCTTCTTCATTCATGAGGAAATTGTCCAACATTCACTGCCATGTAAGAAGACTGATATAATTTAACAGTTCAGTACGCTTTTCTTTGTTTCTTTTGCTTCAAGTCTCATATTCATCTGTGAGGACATTGTCCAACATTCATTGAGGACTGATATTGACTAACAATTTAGTACTCTTTTCTTCGTTTCTATAGATATTCTCCTGTTTCCTAAAAATGTGCTTCGTTTTTGAAAGTCATCTTTCTCTACCCACCATGCATCTTCGGATTTAAGTGTTGTCTTTTCGCCCTCTGTTAAGACACATCACATTTAAATTGAATTTTATCCTGTGTGCCATGTTGTTGGGACATTGGCGATTCCATTTTGGAGCTCTAGCTCAAGAAGGTTATCCCATTTGAAGGTCTCAGCTGAAAGAGTTAATCGTCTAATTTTGGGGCTATTTCTGCTATTCATTTTCCCAATTTCTAATAGTACGCCATTGTCAGTGACATAAGCACAGTGTCAAAGTTGAAATTTGTAAATAAAAAAAAATTGCATAAAAATAATTCTTTAACAATATATTTATTTTATGAAGAAGACCCGAATTATAAATCCATATCTTTCGATTCTGACAAATGTTGTGGATAAGAGAAGCTCTAGCCAAAGCTAATGTCGAAAATATTTATATATTATAGATAGATAGAAATGAATAAATTAAGATAGATAGATAGAAACGAATTAAAATAGATAGACAGATAGATAGATAGATAGATAGATAGATAGATAGATAGATAGATAGATATAAAGCGACTAAGATAGATAGATAGATAGATAGATAGATAGATAGATATGAAGAGACTGAAAAATAGATAGATAGATAGATAGATAGATA
Organism: Acanthosepion pharaonis; assembly: GCA_903632075.3. NCBI lineage: Eukaryota > Metazoa > Mollusca > Cephalopoda > Sepiida > Sepiidae > Acanthosepion > Acanthosepion pharaonis. The sequence continues at coordinate 2,405,924 of CAHIKZ030005498.1, forward strand.
GATAGATAGATAGATAGATATAAAGAGACTAAGATAGATAGATAGATAGATAGATAGATAGATAGATATGGAGAGACTAAGATAGATAGATAGATAGATAGATAGATAGATAGATAGATAGATATTAACAAACTTAGAAATAACAAATGGAGAAAGAAAAAAAGAAAGAAAGAAATTAACAAATTTATAGCTAGCTAGCTAGCTAGCTAGCTAGCTAGATAGATAGATAGTACCCGGTCCATGTAGAAAACATGATATTAAACAGATCTGTAAACCTAAAATATATGTCCGCTACGTAGACGATATTTTTATTTTAGCGAAAAACACAAAAGAAGTAGATACTCTTAAAACCACATTTGAAAACTCTCTCCTTATTTTTACCTACGAACTTAGTCAAAAAATATAAACTCCCATTCTTAGGCGTTCTCGTAGAATACAGTGACAACAGTAATAAAATACTCCCTAAAGAGAGCACACGAGAATTCATCCTCTCGTCTATGTTTCCTTAAAGAGCTCAACAATGCAAAACAGACACTAGTTAACAATCGTTTTCCTAATCACCTCTTCGACCACCAGATTAGACTATTTCTTTCCAAAGTAAAGAGTAACAATATTGAACACACAGACAAAAATAGCATAGATATTTTCTACAAGAGCCAAATGTACGTCAACCATAAACAAGATGAATCTTCACTTAGAAATATCATAAAGAAATACACTACCCCAATTGACCCGAACAAAAAAATTAAGTTATCTATTACAAAAAATTTACACCAGCTAACCTTATCCTAAAAAGTAACAGCACAACTGCAAAATAATAATTACAACCAACGAACATCATTTATGAGTTCAAATACTCTTTAAGGAACTGATTCCTGATCAAACGGAGCTCATAAATAATTACATAGGTCACACAACTACATCCCTATCCAGGCGCCTTACGTTACACCTATCTGACCATAGCTCAATTAGAATCCATTTAAACACACAGACATACTTACTAGTCTCCATCCGAAGCATACTAGTAGAAAATACAAATATAATAACCTCACCCACATGTAAAAAAAGATTAAAATAATGGAAGCCTTAATGATAAAAAAGAAAAAGCCAACACTAAATAATAATAATTACGAACACGGCCAAAATGTGCTGATAGTGTTCGGAAAATAAAACATTTCTATAACTCTAGATATATACACACACCCCATTCACCTAGTAAAAAGCAAAGATAAAACCATCATTAATAATGGCTAAAAGTATAGCCGAAAGCGCTCGGAATTACAGAACATTTGGACAGTTTCTACACACTCTGTGTACAGAAAAGAAAACACGTTTTCAAATACAGAAAAAATGAAATAAAATTCTTAAAAGCAGTACCTTGTCTGCGTTTTTTAATCAAAGATGAATGAATGAGGATAGCTGCATAAATACACTATATATATATATATAAGTGAACAAATTGAGATAGATAGATAGATAGATAGATAGATAGATAGACAGAGAAAGCTACTTACATACATAGAAATGGACAAATTTAGATAGATAGGAATGAATGAAGAGTGAAAGATAAATAGGTAGTTAGATCTATATAAATGACCAAATTGAAATAGATAGATAGATAGATATATAGTGAACATACTCAGATAGATAGATAGATAGATAGATAGAAATAGGTATCCTGATACTCACACACTCATGAGATAGATAAATATGATAAATATGAAGAGATCGAGATAGATAGATAGATAGATAGATAGATAGATAGATAGATAGATAGATAGATAGATAGAAAGAAAGTTTTAATGACACTCATTGTAGCCACTTTGACAAAATAAATGCAAATAAAAGTCTCATTTCGCGAAATATATTAAGGACTGTTTGTAAACTGAAACTTCGTCGAAGATTTCTGTCTCAATAATGGCCTGTCTGCTTTTCCAATCGCTCTCGGCGTTGGTCCGATTTGTGTCTACCAAAATTTGCAGCCAAATTTGTTGTGCGTTGTTCGCTCTCCCGCGCTGAAATGACTTGTCGTCTGCATTCATTCAAACATTACAAATAAAAGGCCCGCGTCTATTTAGACGTATTTTTGGAAGTGCTTACGTATATTTCGGAGTTGATTTTAGTCTAGAATCTTCTTAGATATTTATTACGAATTTGCTTTAATAAACCGCTAAAGAATTACCATTTATATTGATCCTGACATTTGATCGTAATGATACACTTCAGCGAGTAGATATAGTCATTGAGCGAAGAAAAGAAGATATTTGTAATTGATTGGCAATAATAGATAGGAGTACGGAGTCGTCCTTTACCTTACTCAGAAGCCAACCCTCTGAGATACAAAATTCCATGGAGACTGAAATCCCTCATGTTTAAATGGCGCACTATTTGGATATAACCAAGGCACAAGCCTCCCATATACTTGAAATACTCTTCAAATTATTCATAAATGAACAATACATGGCAGCGAATGCTGTACAATCTCCTCACAGACGAAGAAGAAACTTGAAGCAACAGAAACGAAGAACAAAGTCTTGAACAGTTATGCAGTATCAGTCCTCTTATATGGCAGTGAATTCTGGACAATCTCCCCACAGATGAATGAAGGACTTGAAGCAAGAGAAACAAAGAAAAGAGATCTGAAATGTTATTTAATATCTGTCCTCCTATATGGCAGTGAATGCTGGACAATCTCCTCGCAGACGAATAATAGGCTTGAAGCAAGAAAATAAAGAAAACTGAGCTGGAATGTTATTGTTTATCAGTCCTTCTATATGGCAGTGAATGCTGGACAATCTCCTCTCAGATGAAGAAGAGACTTGAAGCAATAGAAACAAAAGAGTACTAAACTGTTATGTATTATCTGTCCTCCTATATGGCAGTGAATGCTGGATAATCTCCTCGCAGACGAATAATAGGCTTGAAGCAAGAAAATAAAGAAAACTGAGCTGGAATGTTATTGTTTATCAGTCCTTCTATATGGCAGTGAATGCTGGACAATCTCCTCTCAGATGAAGAAGAGACTTGAAGCAACAGAAATAACGAAAAGCGTACTGAACTCTTAATTTAGTATCTGTCCTCGTATGTGGCAGTGAATGCTGGAAATCTCCTCACAGATGAAGAGACTTGAAGCAAGAGAAACAAAAGAGTACTAAACTGTTATGTAGTATCTGTCCTCCTATATGGCAGTGAATGCTGGATAATCTCCTCGCAGACGAATAATAGGCTTGAAGCAAGAAAATAAAGAAAACTGAGCTGGAATGTTATTGTTTATCAGTCCTTCTATATGGCAGTGAATGCTGGACAATCTCCTCTCAGATGAAGAAGAGACTTGAAGCAACAGAAATAACGAAAAGCGTACTGAACTCTTAATTTAGTATCTGTCCTCGTATGTGGCAGTGAATGCTGGAAATCTCCTCACAGATGAAGAGACTTGAAGCAAGAGAAACAAAAGAGTACTAAACTGTTATGTTGTATCTGTCCTCCTATATGGCAGTGAATGCTGGATAATCTCCTCGCAGACGAATAATAGGCTTGAAGCAAGAAAATAAAGAAAACTGAGCTGGAATGTTATTGTTTATCAGTCCTTCTATATGGCAGTGAATGCTGGACAATCTCCTCTCAGATGAAGAAGAGACTTGAAGCAACAGAAATAACGAAAAGCGTACTGAACTCTTAATTTAGTATCTGTCCTCGTATGTGGCAGTGAATGCTGGAAATCTCCTCACAGATGAAGAGACTTGAAGCAAGAGAAACAAAAAAGTACTAAACTGTTATGTATTATCTGTCCTCCTATATGGCAGTGAATGCTGGATAATCTCCTCGCAGACGAATAATAGGCTTGAAGCAAGAAAATAAAGAAAACTGAGCTGGAATGTTATTGTTTATCAGTCCTTCTATATGGCAGTGAATGCTGGACAATCTCCTCTCAGATGAAGAAGAGACTTGAAGCAACAGAAATAACGAAAAGCGTACTGAACTCTTAATTTAGTATCTGTCCTCGTATGTGGCAGTGAATGCTGGAAATCTCCTCACAGATGAAGAGACTTGAAGCAAGAGAAACAAAAGAGTACTAAACTGTTATGTATTATCTGTCCTCGTATATGGCAGTGAATGCTGGACAATCTCCTCGCAGACGAATAATAGACTTGAAGCAAGAAAATAAAGAAAACTGAGCTGGAATGTTATTGTTTATCAGTCCTTCTTATGGCACTGGACAATCTTCTCAGATACTTGAAGCAACAGAAATAACGAAAAGCGTACTGAACTCTTAATTTAGTATCTGTCCTCGTATGTGGCAGTGGAAATCTCCTCACAGATGAAGAGACTTGAAGCAAGAGAGAAACAAAAGAGTACTAAACTGGTATTATCTGTCCTCGTATATGGCAGTGAATGCTGGACAATCCTCTCAGATGAATAATAGACTTGAAGCAAGAAAATAAAGAAAACTGAGCTGGAAACTTGTTTATCAGTCCTTCTATGGCAGTGAATGCTGGACAATCTCCTCTCAATAGAAACAAAGAAACAAAAGAGTACTAAACTGTTATGTATTATCTGTCCTCCTATATGGCAGTGAATGCTGGATAATCTCCTCGCAGACGAATAATAGGCTTGAAGCAAGAAAATAAAGAAAACTGAGCTGGAATGTTATTGTTTATCAGTCCTTCTATATGGCAGTGAATGCTGGACAATCTCCTCTCAGATGAAGAAGAGACTTGAAGCAACAGAAATAACGAAAAGCGTACTGAACTCTTTTTATTTAGTATCTGTCCTCGTATGTGGCAGTGAATGCTGGAAATCTCCTCACAGATGAAGAGACTTGAAGCAAGAGAAACAAAAGAGTACTAAACTGTTATGTAGTATCTGTCCTCCTATATGGCAGTGAATGCTGGATAATCTCCTCACAGATGAAAACGAGGCTTGAAACATAAGCAATGTAGTTCTACAGAAAGATACTGAGAATACCATGAACCCAAAATTGAGAGCAACGGCGCTGTTTCTATAGATTATTAATCCTTTGCATGTTTGTTTTTTTTTTAAACCATAAAATGTCTTTAGATTTTAAGCATTTTTTTCTTTTGGAGATAATATTAGTTTAGTGATACAAGTCTTACTAATAAACCCATAGTTTGGGGAAGAAGTGGTGGATTTATATCTTTCCAACAAGTATTTGTGCATAAGTGAATATTACGAAACTAAATGGATTGGAACTCAGTTTTCCGATTAAGAATTCCACACAAGCCTCACATCCACCCTTACAGCTCCTGGTATTCCCAAGTCGTCACTCATCTAGGTATTGATCAGAACCAATGTTGCTTAACTTCGGTAATCGTACGGGAACCGAAAGCTTCGCTGTCAGAAATTTGATGTGTTTCAGAAATTTGAAAGAAAACTGACAATTACAGATAACATCAGAAAGAGACAGAATTTCTAGGGCCCATTAATGAGGAAAGAGGACTTGGAAACTCTGATACTCACAGGACAGACTGAAGGCAAGAGAGACACAGGAAAACTGTCCCTAACCTTCCTAGCTTGAATAAATGGATGGCAGAAGAGGGTTTCGGAGAGATAACAGTCAAAATTTATTCAGAGCTACAGAAGACTGTAAACTGTGAAGAACCATGATAGCCAACGTCCCAAAGGAACACAGCACACAGAAAAAGAATTTACCGTAAAAAAATACGGTTTTTCGATTAAAATTTTCAAATCTTTGATGGTAATTGCTCCGATGAGCTGTTTTTGCTGGTTCCAAGACTTCGCGAATTCAAGCGTCCTACGAGGCTGGCATGCCGCTCTCACCCTTTCACTGTTGAAACTGTAAAATGTAGACGCCTCTTCTACTCCAATAGCTTCATGTCTCGACCTTCTTGTCTATGGAACTCCCTTCCCTATTCCTGTTTCCCTGATAGCTATTATCTCCAACTATTCAAATGTAATGTCAATCGACATCTCCAGTTGCCTTTATCTATCCACTATCCTTCAATTCATCCTTTCCTCTATCATTTCTACCTGCTCTCGCTCCAAATCCTCTATAACCCCTTGCATACCAGTGGCTTCCCGCCTTGCTAGGGGTGAAATGCTTAAAAAAAAGTTCTGCAACTATAAAATTCTCGTGCAACTTCCCCTATTAGATTGTGAAATATTTGAAACTATCAACTTCAACAAAATGAAAGCAATATTTGCTTAACTGGAACAAGAAATGTCTTGTAAATTTCAACGTATCCAAAAGCAAAATTTCTTTCATTCAATCACCACAGGAACATTTTCTACTTGACATTAGCATGGCTGACTCTAAACTCCAGAATAGCAACACTCAACGCCTTCTTGGATTCACGTTTTCCAATGACATGAAGGGAAGCGACTATATTGAGTCAAATGCTACGCCTGCTGCAAATTAGGTTGGTTCACTGTGCCGTGCCAAAAGATTTTCTTGTCTTGCACATTTACAACTCTACAATTGCATATTGATGACATATCTGATTTGGTTCTCCCCGTCTTCGTCTCTAGATTCTTGACAATATCCTGAGAAGGGATTGCAATGCAATCGATCCTGATCAGGCATCTCGTTTCCAGTTACTTTCTCAATGACGTGACTTCCCTCTGTTTGTTCTCTAAATATTGCCATGGTAACTGCTCTGACAATCATTTTTCCTGGTGTCCTGACTACATGAATTTAAGAGCACTACTAGATTGGCAACTAGGGCTCACCGTTTTACTGCTGGAGAAGCTAGTTGCAACCGTCATTTCTAATCTGACAGTGTTTTCTCGCATTCCCCACCTGATAACGACAATCTTCAAAAATTTTAATGCAACGTCAATCGGCATCATTTGTCTTCTTGAATCCCGTTCATCTTTTGACCTTTCCTCAATACTCCTCATTCACACGCGTTCTAATGATATTGTTCCCCTACTTCGAGCGAAACGATAAAAAAAATCGTATATATGAATGCAGGTCATTATTTAAGAGGTAAGAAGGTATAGATGGTTTGATTAATAACTGATAATGTTTTTCCGTTGACTGAATTCAACTTTTAACACACAAGTGACTTATCGACTCCAATTTTTTCTTTCTTTCTTTCTTTCTTTCTTTCTAATTTTGGACTGAATTGTTTGCTCTTTTCTTTCTTCCTTCCAATATTTCATTTCTTTCTACCTACATCACTATCAATTTTCTTTTCCTTTCTTTCTTTCTTTCTTTCTTTCTTCTTTTCTACTTTTGTTCTGAATTATTTGTCCATTTCTTTCTTTCTTTCTTTCTTTCTTCTAATATTTCATTTCTTTCTTTCTACCTACATCACTATCAATTTTCTTTTTCTTTCTTTCTTTCTTTCTTTCTTTCTTTCTTTCTTTCTACTTTTGTTCTGAATTGTCTGTTCTTTTCTATCTTTCTTTCAATATTTTATTCAATCCCTGTAGACACCCGCGTTCTAATGACTCTATTCCCCTTCTTGGGGTGAAACCATAAAAATAAACAATCGTATATATGAACGCAGGTCATTATTTAAGGAGGTAAGACGCTACAAATGAAATGATTAACAACTGACAATGTTTTCCCGTTGTCACAAGTCGACTTTAAATACACAAGAGCCTTATCGACTCTTTAAACTTTTCTTTCTTTCTTTCTTTCTTTCTTTCTTTCTTTCTTATTCTCCTTGAAACCAAACAGCATCTATGAAGTATCTTTTTCTACCTGCTTTTCTCGGGTTCAAGCCGAAATCACCAGTTCTTTTTAGGAAGGTTTAACGTACGTGCGTGAGAACCAAAGAAACAAGTAGAATTATTATTATTATTATTATTATTTGTTGTGGTAGGATCCACCTAATTTGCATAGTGGAGTACCGACCATATAAATTGGTACCGGGAAGAGAGGGAGGAATCAAGAGATTCAACCAGAGACTCTGCCTGACTGCGACTCAGTCAACACATTCTCCAGGAACGGTCTTACCAGGAACATACAAAAGACTATATGTAAATATTGTGTACACTATCTTGTTTCAATACATTTTGTTCTAAGTACATTTTGTGTTGCATTATTATGCCATGCATTAGTCAAGTTTCAACATTATTATACTTTCAAATGAGAGCAATTTAAGAAAACCAACAGAAAATACACTGTGTTTAACAATGTTACAAATTCTTGAATTTATGTTTAAAAAACGCAAGCTAGTATAAAAAGATAAAAACAATTTTTTGTACAAATGTCGTTTGTTATGTGAAAAACGGATGTCCTGGAAATCAATGCGAAAAAAATGAAACTCGACCTGTGTGAATGGAATGCAACTGAAACGTCAATAACATGATGGGGTGAATTCTCGTTTTAAAATGTTATTTCTGTCTTTTTTTTTCTCACTGAAATCCAACAGTGTCTTTTTCGCCTTACCACGCGATCAAACGGAATTGTCCATTATTTTTAGGTATTAACAGAGCACAATGTATGTGCTAACGACGGAACTAAGAAACAAGTAGAATTGTGAATTATTAAGAGACATGACAATTTGGTTAGAAATAAAGACACCCGTTAAACTGCAGGCAAAACTGCAAATTCTCACAGATGATGAAAGCAGATGAAGTAATTGACATTTGTATCTACATACACACACACACACACACACACACACACATAATGCTGAAAATACCATACATCTAGAATATCCAAAGTGACCGAAACCACCTTCCTGGATGCAGTGGAAAGATCCAAGAAGGTGGGATGAAAAAGAAATCAATTCTCGGCCGACATGAAGTGAGAAGACTATAGTGAATCCATTGCTAGGTCAGCTGATAAGAATGATGGTTCGCTGTGTCCTGCTTGACATTATTTCTTTTCAGAATCTATCCTACATATCTATAAGTCTACCATTCGTCCATGATTAGTATAGTGCTGCCACATATGGCCCGGTGCTTCTGCCATATATTTAGAGGTTCTAGATTCCCTGTGTTTTTTAGACATTTGAAGACTAAGACGGGAGTGAATATTATGAAAATAGAGTAACTAATTACGTTAAACATTGAAATTTGAGTTTTTATTTATATCGATATTTTAACACATTCATGAGGTCTTTTTCGATTTTATTCTTTAC
>CAHIKZ030005498.1:2420000-2432500 GCA_903632075.3 Acanthosepion pharaonis
CAGCTAGATGGAGAACAGGTTAAAATCATTTTTGTGTTAGCCCCACCGTCTTCTCAAATGAGCAATGGTATGAAGAAAAAGATCATTCAGGTCTTCAATAATGATACCAACATTCATTATCTGGTTTCCATCATCAACGTCCATTCAAGAAACCATCAAGAGAATGTTCAATACACAACAGCAAGAGGGATCATCATTTCAACTCAGAGCTAAATACATTCTTATTGCTCAAAGTAGTGGCCAATAGTGTTATTAAACCTCGGAGAATTCCAGTAATTTATCTTTAATCATTTCTAAGATACAGCAGTTCAAAGCTTAATCTAACAATTGAACAATTTTGCTGTTACACGATTTGGACAATTTTGCTGTTACACAATTTGGACAATTTTGCTGTTACACCCGGTATTACTTTAAATCAGTAGTAAAATAAATTCCCACTAAAAACATTTTTTTATTCATATACATGTTAACTGTATTCTGTTTTCCCTTGTCGTTTTCAGGTCAAGGGTACGTAAAATATTCCTTCATTAAGACTCTGTCTCCATTGCCACTAATCGAAAAGGTTAACGCTTACTTTGGTCAATGAATATTAATATACATTTCATCTGATGCTGATCAATGTCTTACTTTGCTGCCAGAGAATTGAAGAGAGAATAAAAACTGATTTCCAGTTGAAACAAATCGGCTTGACAAGCCCCGAACGCTAATCAGTGAGTTGTAAAAGCAAGTGGCCAATTATTAACGCACACATTAACGAAAGTTGACAGGCTTTTTATGGAGCGACCAAGTCGGAATCCGCAAGAAATGTTATCAGAGGAGCAAATTACCGAGGTTTTGCGGTAGAAAGACGGCGATTCGGTCGTGAGGGAGGGCAGAGGAATTGGGCGATTGTCGAACGGCGAGTTGAAAAGTAAAATTAAATTATTTCAAATATTTGCACAAACGTGCGGCAAAACGTGTTTAGAGGATAATGAGCTTTTAAACAGCTTGCGTTCCCTCGATAATTATAAAAATTGCAAGCAAGATTAATAGGCAATTAACATTTAAATAATAGATATCGTTTGCGAAAAAGAACACATATACAAACACAGATTTATATATATATATATATATATATATATATATATATATATACAATATGTATCAAAAATACTTTTACAAACTCAGGGGCGGGTTATTCACACCAAAGTAAAGACAAAAGTCCATATAAGCATATGTCTGCAAATTCTTCGTTTTTGAGTTCTTAAGTTTAAAAAAAATTACGGTAGACGCTGTTAGTATTGCTGCCATATATGGTCTGGTGCCCCCTCTGTTTGCCTCGGGGTTCTTGATAGGCTCCAGAGGCGGATATGCAATGTAGTTGGCCCTGCCCTGCCCTGGCGTCTCGTCTACAGTCACTTTCTCACAGACGCGCCGTCGTCTCCCTCTGTCTGTTCTACAAATACTTTCATGGAAATTGCTCCGAGGAGCTGCATTCGCTGGTTCCCAGACGTCATGAGTTCAAGCGCCCTACGAGGCTGGCATTCCGCTCTCACCCCTTCACTGTCGAAACTCCTAAATGTAGCCCTCTCTTCTACTCCAATAGCTTCATGTCTCGCAACTCTCGCCTGTGGAACTCCCTTCCCTATTCCAGTTTCCCTGAGAGCTATAATCTCCAACTATTTAAGTGTAATGTCAATCGATATCTCCAGTTGCCTTGATCTTTCCACTACCCTTCTCCTCATCCTTTCTTCTATCACTCCTATCTGATCTTGCTCTAAATTTTCTGTAACCCCTTGCGTCCTAGTGGCTCCCCGACTTGCTTGGGGTGAAATGCTTAAAAAAAATGTACAATTCAAGGCACAAGCCCAAAATAATTTTGCAAACTTTGCGGTCGGGTTCCATAATAAATATGTCCAAAAAGCCATCGTTGTACTTCAATACAGCAACTCATAACAAATGTTCAAAATGTCCCCTGCTTGCTTCTAGACACACATGCACCCGTCGGATCATTGACTGGTGGACCTTTCAAATAGTCCTGCACGGCGTCGAATGGTTTTTCATGCCTCCATAGCACGTTGATGCGGCGTCTCTGCGTTATTAATGGCTGCTGCACAAACGAATTGTTTTGGGTCGCCGCACAGATAAAAATCCAAAGGATTGATTTCGGAGAACGGGCAGGCCATGAAACCGGTCTTCATCTACCTATCTATCTTTCATCGTCGATATCAGCCAGTGCATCGCGAACAATATGATTAAAATTTCTTGGAGCCCCATGATGCATGAACGACATGCGTCTTTGTATTAGCCGGGAGACATGCTCTGGTTTGGTGTGAAAGTGTGTTCAAATTAAAGTCCCTGTAGACAGCTTATGTAAGACATGCTGGGGGAACATATGAACCAACCTGACAGTCACATACAATTCCAGCCCCCATTAATGGTAATCTGATGCTGATGTCTAGACTCTGTTGTAGCATGGCTATCCCGCTCCGCCTACAAATGCTGGTTGTTTAAATTTGTTATTCCAATGTTGACTAAACATATCTGATGAGGCAAGCAATCGATCGACAGTTTGTGCAATAAACCATCGGCAAAAGTCCTCCCGTGGTGAGTGATCAGAGACTCAAATACCCTGCAAACGTTGCAAATGATACGGATATAAGAGTTGCTCTTGAAGTACATTCGATGGTGTACTATGAGATGTACAGCATGCTAGGACAACTTGACGGGTGCTGATACCTTGATAATCTCCCACTGCCTGTAGTATGGGTTCTTCGGGGTCAGGCGTATGTGAGGATCTCAGTCTTCCTAGTTTGTCTTGCCACGGATTCTGTCTCAACAATGCGATGATAAACAGCAGTAAAGGTTGGATGACTAGGGTGACTTAAACACAGTGATACGGCTGTACACCCTCGCGTCCATTACCATTCGCCCAGGCGTATGTAAGAATCATATCTGCCTGCTCATGATAAGAATATCCTGCCATTGTTAAATGGAACACTTCTCAGCTACCTCACACGACAAACGTCAACAATTGACGACAGACTAACCACAAAATGTAATATGATGTGACTGGTTTGAAATGTAATTTTGTTTAGTGTGGGTTGCTTTGTTTTAATGTATTACAATGCATTTAAACATATGGTTCTGTTGACAAAATTGCTTTCTCTTGTGTGGTCATGTACGACGTCATAGAACTGCATTAGGAATTTACGACCCGCGTCTGCTATTACGCGACCGTTATCGTCACATAGCAAGCTTCTGTTTAAACAAAACAAGATGTCATGTTTCATGATGAACATCTCTGTCGTAATGCCCATAATACCACTTTGATGAGGTTCATGTGAGGCGAAAGCTTAGATCGACGACAAATATAATAAAGGTATATCCAAATGTTGGACAATTTTTCCGTTTATTTCTCTTAAAACTAAAACCATTATATGACGCTTAGGAAGGCTCATGATAAAGCATAATAGACATTCGTTGTTTGTTTATTAAACAGTATAAGTTTGAATAATAATCTGCTTCACCTATTATATATATATATATATATATATATATATATATATATATATCTTGAAACTAAACCTTAATAAAATTAATTATGAATACTCCACAAATATTCTAAAATGTGCGCAATAGATAGTTTGAAATATCAAAGTTTGCTAAATATTTTTAATTTCTTTTTTCGTAAAAAAACTCTCCACGGCCAAAGTTAGTTACCTCCCCTTAAACGGTGTCATCGATCAGGCACTGGCTCATTGTTCCTCATTCTACACGTAAGGAATTTAACTTTCCGATGAACACAATTTTCCCTTCGACAATAATGAACACTACAATATTTGTCTTACAATAAACAATACCCTGATGATGACATTATACTATGTCGAAAGTACTCAGAATAAAAGAAATATCAACACGGCGATTTCTATTGTTCTTCAATAACAGCACCAAAAAAGCTTATCCGTGAATATAAAAGGATCCAACTGAAAATAAGTAGTTAGCATTTATTCAACGAATCATCTCAATATATATATATATATATATATATATATATATATATATGTGTGTGTGTGTGTGTGTGTGTGTGTGTGTGTGTGTGTGTGTGTGTGTGTGTTTTGAGATTTTTGGAGCAATGGCTCTAAATGAAATGGGGTAAAATCAAAACAAAGGATTTGGTCTTTTAACCCGACTTCAATATATATATATATATATATATATATATATATATATATATATATATATATATATATATATATATATGTGTGTATGTATTTTAGCATCAAATTCTCTTTTAGGCATGTCTGATTAAATAAATTAGAGACATTATGTTTGCTTATTTTTAACAACATCCGTTCATACCCACGGATAAGCTTCCATGTACTGCAATTAAATTATGTGTGAAATTTGCTATAATTGTGAAAATAGAATCAGCAAGGAATACTGTATTAACGTTCTGAAATGCCTATAAAGGAACATTTTTTTTCAGATTTTAATGCGCGCATTACCATGACATTACAACATAGAAGAAAAAAATTCCTGATTGGATAATTTCTTTCCCGTTCCAATGAACGCTAATCATGACTGTGAAACGTTGCAATTAAAAGCAAAAAGCAAACATTAGAGTAAAGCATCCCTAAATATGATCTCGGAAGAAGATGGAAAATAAAAGCGATTTTCACAGTTCTTGGGGTTAAAGAAGATAGAAGATAGCGATTGACGTTGCATTTAAATTTTTGAAGATTGTAGTTATCAGGGAAGCAACTAAATGGAAGGGCGTTCCACAGGCGGGAGTAGAAGTGACGGTTTTATTTAACTATTTAATCGTAAAAAGGTGGGACCTAAATGCCAAGATAGTAGCACGCTTAAATTCACGCAGTCGAAGCATCAGATCAAAAAGCTAGTCAGAGCATTTTCCATGAAAATATTTGTAGAAAAGACAGAGTGAAGCCACGTCACGTCGGTGAGAAAGTTACTGAAGTCGAGAAGCCAAGTCAGGATAAATTACATCGCAGATCATTTCAGGTCCTTCTTTGGATTTTGTCAAGAACCTCGAGATGAATAGCAGTGGTACCTGACCATATATGGCTAGAGTATTTAATGAACTGACGAATGGTGGATTTTGTAAATGTGCAATATGGATTCTGACGAGATAAACCTGCAAAATGTCTCAGGAACATTATTGATACGAAAAGCGAGTCTAATGCAACAAACAAAAATCAAAGACCGTCGAGTCGGAAGGGCGATTGAACAGATTTTATGGAGGTTTATTTGGGTCGATTTATTACCTCATAAATCACCGGCCATAAAAGAGGGCAAGCGTAAATAAATGATTAAATTCCTGTAGTCGGGGCCCCAGGGAAGAAAGATTACCAGAGCAGTTGCCATAAAAATATTTGTAGAAAAGACGAGATGCCAGTTCAGGATCGATTTAAATTACAGATCCTTCTTTTGTATTTTGTCAAGAACCTCCAGATGAACAGCAGTGGTACCAGACCAGATATGGCTAGAGTATTTAATGAAAGGACGTATGGTGGATTTTGTAAATGTGCAATATGGATTCTGACGAGATAAACCCGAAAAATGCGGCTGGTTAAGAAATGTTATTGATGCGAAAAGCGAGTCGAACGCAACAAACAAAAGTTAAAGACCGTCGAGTCGGAAGGACGATTGAACAGATTCTATGGAGGTTTATTTGGGTTGATTCATTATCGCATAAATCAAAGGCCACAAAAGAGTGCAAGCGTAAACAAATGATTAAATTCATATAGTCTGGGCACCAGGGGAAAAAAAAGCTTGTCAGAGAAGTTGTTATTTGTAGAAAAGGCAGAGGGAAGCCACGTTGAGAAAGTCATTGAAGTCGAAGTGCCCAGTCAGGATCGATTACATGGCTGATCCTTCTTTGGATTTTATCAAGAACTTCGAGATTAACAGCAGGAGTACCAGACCAGATATGGCGAGTGTATTCAATGCACGGAAGTGTGGCAGGTTTGTAAATGTGGAAGAGGAACTCTCACGAGAAAAACCTTCTGGCCCAGCACAGTGAGCCAACTTTTGTTGCAGTAAATGCAGCGATTGATTCAATGTAGTCGTTCCACTTCAAGTCAGTTAAAAACGTGGGGCCAAGAAAGCGTAGTGTGTTGCTCTCTACGAGTCTAGCATCAGCCAGGCTGATGGCGAACAGGAAAGTTTCTCTATGGTGGATAAATGTGAGCAGTTTCGATTCGCATACATGAACTCCCAGGCCATTAATTTACATATTCAGTGATGAGTGTTAGCACATCAGCGCAAGACCTGGCAAAACGGAAGCCATATTGTTATTTAGAAAATAGACTCTTAACGTCCTTCAGTATTGATTAAGGCCTCGAAGACTTTGCCAAAATGTGGTAGGAGACTAATAGGACGATGGCTAGAGGGACCAGTAACCAATAACCTGAAAAAGAGGAAGTAACAAAGCAATAGTTGTAGAGTTTTTGAGAGAACTGGAGTCAGCTCGGAGCACATTTCGTTAGGACGACATGTATAGCCACTTTTAAGATAGTGCTATCCTCTTTGAATTCAGTTTACTTCTTCTTAACTGATTAATAGGACTCAGTTTATCCTCTTATTTTACCCATATCAGGGGGGATATATTCGCGCTTAACTGAATGTAATGAACTCGACTGGAAATCGAACTCCGGCTCGTAGACTAGGATATATGACCTAATCTGGGGAGGGGAGTAGATAGATTCATAGCTCTCCAAACAGTATTAGAACTACTATGTTATGTCTCCCTTTCCGCATAGCAGGGAACGCTGGACAATTTCCTTCGATATGAGAAAGGGACTCGAATCAACAGACATATGATAACAATGACATGAAAAAACATGTGAGGAAGGTGGAAGTTTAAAAATATTAATTAGAAGTACAATTAGAATGAGTCGACTAAAAATTCCTTCGAGAAAATATAAGGAAGAACGGCCTGGAAAATGTAATACTCACAAGACGTATTTAAGAAGGAGTAATAGAGGGAAATCGCGAGAAACATGCCTAAAGCGATTAGATGAACTGATGGAGGAAAAGGACAATGCTGGATGGTGAAGGGTCAAAACTTGGTTACAGATAAAAGATAAAGGAAGCTGCGGAGAGTCATCATTGTCCACGTGCCGAAGACAGACGGCATATGATGAGAAGGAGGAAGGTATTTCTTGAGTCAAGCAAATTTAAATTTTGGATTTAAATTCCTCACAAATAAAACCAAGTATAACAAGGTACCTTCTTATTGGCAGATATTGTTTTTAAATTTCAAAGCGACGATTTGGAATGGATTGGTATGTGTTATTATAGCCCTTATTAATTTTCTCAGGTAGGAATATTTATCGAGAGGCCAGGTGTGATTTCGAATTGAACTGGTCACAGCTTTCTTTTTTTGATTTCGTTTCTGACGGAAATGTCAGGCGAATATGTTTTGGGATTTTAGAGTAATGGCTCTAAATGAAATGGGGTAAAATCAAAACATACGATTTGGTCTTTCAACCCTGATTTTAACAATGAAAAATTTAGTTATTTTGGCGTGTAAACATTTTGAAATGTGGGCTGACATTTATGTATCAATTCAGAACAATTTGAGGCTACAGCAAAAATGGACATGGGAAGACAGACGGTCGTCAAACATACTGTTATGGTGAAACACACCTATTCTATAGTTAATAGACCCCCCACCTAATATAAGTAGGAGTAGTAACGAGGGTCAGTCGATGTCGGACGACCGGCTGAACGGTTGAACCCTTTGCCTTCCGGCGGGGAGGAACCCGAACGAGGTTACACCGAAGGGCGGATTCTCGTTCGGGGAGGTAAACCGACCCTGAACCCGTTTATACGGGTTCAAAGGGTATATTTTTTGGCCGAGCCGACGGAGTTCAACCAATCAGCCGGTCGCCTGAGATAGAATTGAACAACTGACGATATTTAGTCACCCCACCACGTGGGCATCATGTGGCACAAGGCTGGTTTAACGTGGGTACTCCGAGCCCGGAGGCTCGGCCAAAAATATGAAAAAAGACTTGAGCGACTGATAATATTCAGTGACCCCCCTCCACTGAGGCAGCATGTGACACAAGGTCGGTTATCTATTGTGGGTTCTCCGAGCCCGTGGGCTCGGCCTAAAAATATGCCCATTGAACCCGTATAAACGGGCTCTAGGGCCGGTTTACCTCCCCGAAAGAGACTCCGCCCTTTGGCGTAGCCTCCTTCGAGTTCCTCCCCACCCGAAGGCAGAGAGTTCAACCGAACAGCCGGTCAAGACTTGAAGTACTGACCCCCTGAGGCGCAGTATTCCTACTCCTGAGGCGCAGTATTTATTAATTATGGAATAGTCCATTATTATTATCATGGGTAAAATCCCATAACAGCAATAAAAGACGTAAATTGAATCAAACTGTACATGAATTTATCTCGAAATGATGCTAATGATCATTTTATTCGATGTCGGCCATGTAGACTGTTATGTACCGTACCTATGGTCACTGATGAGTATATCCCAATCCTCACAAATACTTTGGACACTATTGTAAGTGGAGGTAAATTGCTGTCTACCGAGTATTGATTTTTGTTGATGCTATAAAAATTACCATTTCATTTCCAACCTCTGTTTTGGTTAGTCTTCCTTCAGTAAAACTTTCAAGGTTAAAACATTTTGGCGACGATCATTTGGCCTAACCCTGATAAATGAACACCAATACAAGGTTTTCTTTCTTTCTATCTGTTATATGCCTTACCTATGAACAATAATGGGTATGTCCCAATTCTCATAAATACCTATGAACAATAATGGGTATGTCCCAATTCTCATAAATCCCTTTGAACAATAATGGGTATGTCCCAATTCTCATAAATACCTATGAACAATAATGGGTATGTCCCAATTCTTATAAATACCTATGAACAATAATGGGTATGTCCCAATTCTCATAAATACCTATGAACAATAATGGGTATGTCCCAATTCTCATAAATACCTATGAACAATAATGGGTATGTCCCAATCCTCATAAATATGTTAGACACTATCGTAAGTGGAGGTAAAATGCTTTCTAGGTAGTCCACCTCTAGCAGTGGTTTACCTACTTCACGCCGCTGGCGAGCATTGTATTTTGTTGATGTCATAAAGATTACCATTTCATTTCTAGCCTCCGTTTTGGTTATTCCTCATTCAGTAACCCTTTCTAAGTTACAACACTCTATGTATCCCGTTCTGTTTATAAGCCTATCTATCTATCTATCTATCTATCTATCTATCCCAGTTTGTTTATAACCTCATCTATCTATTATATACTGTACCTATGAACACTAATGGGTATGCCCCAATCCTCATAAATATGTTGGACACTATTGTAAGTGAGGGATAATATGCTGCCTAATTAGTTCACCACTGGCAGTGGTTTACCTACTTCACACCGCTGGCGAGTATTGTATCTTGTTGATGTTATAAGGATTTCCATTTAATTTCCAACCTTTTCTATTTTCAGTAACACTTCCTAGTTTACAACTACATTTAGATCTTGTTCCACACGATCGCGCCATCAACGCTAAAGTCCAAAGTTAATATTAATTTTGCCAGAAAATCCTGACTCACTTAGAAAGCAGAAAGAAAACAATAAATCTTAATCTCTGGTATGATGGATTTCCAAGGAGTACAACTTTTATATACCTTACCTATGAAAACTAATGGGTATGTCTCAATTATCATAAATACGTTGGACACTATTGTTAGTGGGGGTAATATGCTGCCTAAGTATTCCACCGCTAGCAGTGGTTTACCTACTTCACGCCGCTGGCGAGTATTGTATTTTGTTGATGTTATAAAGATTACCATTTCATTTCCAGCCTCCGTTTAGATTATTCCTAATTCAGTAACCCTTTCTAGGTTACAACACTCTATGTATCCCATTCTGTTTATAACCCTATCTATCTATCTATCTATCTATCTATCTATCTATCTATCTATCCCAGTTTGTTTATAACCTCATCTATCTATTATATACTGTACCTATGAACACTAATGTGTATGTCCCAATCCTCATAAATATGTTGGACACTATTGTAAGTGGATGTAATATGCAGTCTAAGTAGTCCACCATTAACAGTGGTTTACCTACTTCACGGCGCTGGCGAGTATTGTATTTTGTTGATGTTATAAAGATTACCATTTTCATTACCAACATTCGTTTAGGTTATTCCTCCTTCAGTGACCTTTTCTAGATTACAACATAGACCGTTTTTCAGAAGGTGAAGACCGGTTCACTTTACAATAGTTGGAAAACCCGTGAGACTGATTCGTTCAATTTTAAAATAGTAAGTAAGACAACTCAAAAATCCTTCGATTGAAGTATTTTTTTATGCATTTCACCCCAAGCAAGTCGGGAGCGCCACTAGCACGCCAGAGGTTACAGAGAAGGAGAGCAAGAGAAAAGAGGGGGTGTTTGAGGAAAGAAAAGAGGTAAGGACGGGGATCAAGTTCAAGGCATCAGAAGATGTCGATTGACATTACGTTTGACCATTTGAAGATTATAGCTATCAAGGAAGCAAGTAAGAGGAAGGTAGTTCCACAGTTTGGAAGTGCTATAGAATAAGCTGTTGGAGTAGAAGAGACAGTTACATTTAACTGTTTCGACAGCGAAAAGGTGGGATCGAGATGCCAACCTAGTAGCACGTTTAAAACTTCTTGAATTAGGGGAACCAGCGAAAGTAGCTCGTCGGAGCAGTTGCCTTGAATATACTTGTAGAAAAGACAGAGGGAAGTAACGGAACGTCTGTGAGAATGTGACTGCAGACGAGGCGCCAGATGAAGACCTATCACATTGCATATCCGCCTCTGGATTCTGTCGACGACCTCGAGACGAACAGCGGAGACTCCATACCATATATGGCAGTAGTATTCCCTGCAAGAACGTATGGTTGATTTATAGATTTGAAAGATGATTTCAGGTGAGAAAAGCTTTCTGGCGCGACACAGAGAACCAACTTTCCTTTCGGTAGATGAGGCCATAGTTTCAATATATCAGGTCATTCCATAAGCTCTGGCCGAATTTCGAATAAAGAAAACAAGTGACCAAATGTTACATTTCATTACAGATTCAATCAACAATGTATTTTCCCTGATTATCTATGACTTCCTTCCATCTATTAACAAGCTTACTAATTCCATTACTATAAAATTCTTTTGGCTTTGATTCGAAGAACTCACAAATGTCAGTTTTAACCTCTTCCTGTGTTACAAAAGCTGTTTCTTCCAAATGATTCTGTAAGCTACGAAACAAATAGTAGTCTGAAGGAGCAAGATCGGGAGAATAAGGTGGATGAGGAATTTTCTCCCAACCAAGTTCTTCGATCTTTTGTGACGTGATTCTTGCTGTGTTGGGTAGCGCATTGTTCTGATGAAACATCACCTCTTTTCGATTCACTAGAGCAGGTCTTTTTTTCCTCAAAGCTTGGTTAAAACTCTCTAATTGCTGACAGTATATTTGAGCATTAATTGTTGCATTAGGTGGTAATAATTCAAAGTGGATTATTCCTTGGCGATCCAACAAGATTGAAAGAAGAACCTTTTTGCCCATGAAGTTCCCTTCTCGGCTGTGGCTGAGGTCCTTCCCCTTTACCAAGCCACTGTCTACGACACTTAACATTTCGATAAAAGATCCATTTTTCATCGCCAGTCACAAGTCTATCCAAGAAAGGTGAAACAATTTGGCGAGAATAGAAAGAAGAGCAGATGTCAACTCAGGATTTGAGGTTGTTTTCAGACAATTCATGAGGCACCCATTTTCCAAGTTTAGGAACTTTTCCAAATTGTTGAAGATGACGATGAACAGTTGTATGGTTTGAACTGAGAACCACTGCCAATTCCTCAACTGATAAAGCAGGATTTTCTTCAAGGGTTGCTTCAAGAAGCTTTTCATCAAACTCAACTGGACGTCCGGTTCGATCTTCAACTTCAAGGGTGAAATCTCCACCTCTGAATTTTGCAAACCATCTTCTGCAAGTTCTTTCATTCACATATTCCTCTTCATAAACTGAGTGAATGTTTCTAGCCGCTTCGTCTGCTGAGTTTCCTTTCTTGAACTCATAAAGCATTATGTACCTCAAATAATTCTAGGGTACTTCCGTGTTAGCAGGGTTTTAATCAAACAAGATTTTGTTTTATTTTTCTCTGACATAAAATTCGATCAGTTTAAATGCATCTAAATATAAAAATAATGTTCAACTCCATTAGACACTATAAAATACTCTTTAAATTTCGTTCATTTAAAAAAAAAAGAGGTAAAAATTCGGACAGAACTTATGGGATGACCTGATATTTGTTCCAACTCAGGCCAGCGGACAGCGTGAGACCAAGCAAACACAGACAAGCGATCTCGTGGAGTTGGGCACTAGCCATTCTGATGGGAAGCAGGGCGAGTCCTCTGTGGTGCGTGTGACGTCTTCTACAGCATTCCTCTGATAGACCAACTTATGTATGACGATAAACAACACCCGGCATCTGA
>CAHIKZ030005498.1:2440000-2442500 GCA_903632075.3 Acanthosepion pharaonis
TAGCTATGGGTAAATAGCAGGACAGACCGGGATGGCAACTGGTGTAACAAAGAAAGAAATGGCAAACTACTGCGCGAAAAAATTTGCCTCGTCAGTCACGGCACATAACTGACTGATTAATTTATTAAGATAAAGGAATGCATTGAAATAGGCCGTTTGCATATTAATCGTCGGAGACTCATAGATCGTAGCCTTTTGATTTAGCATCGTCGCTTATGCATAATATGCATTTCTAGTTTCCAACATCTGTTGCAAAATTATCTTCATATGACGGTATGCAGTAGAGATTTTCATCCCATTTTTAACAGTTGCGCCTTTTTTGTCATAAATCAAGCTGTCATTCCCCGCTTTTCCAAGACATATCCGTGCATTCCAAATAATATGCAAATATTATTGAAAATCTTAATTATTTTCCATATTAGTACATACAGCATGTAACAGGAAAATTGTCCAAATCATGTAACAGCATAATTGTTACTCCCACAAAAAGTTTATTTAAAAAAACAAAAAAAACTTCTAAACTAATTGAGTTTCTTTTTCACGGGTTTTCAGATAATACGTTTACCCATGTTGACATCATTTGCCGTAAGATTCACTGAAAAACCCTTTGAGTTATTCAGCTAGAAATAGAACAGGTTAATATCGTTTTGTGTCAGACCCACTGTCTTCTCAACTGATCAATGGTGAGAGGAAAAATCATTCATCAATGTTATCATCATTCATACTCTGGCTTCAAATGTCGACCTCAGTGCTTCTAATTTTTTTCTCTTTAATCATTTCATACTCAAGAAAGGCAATGGTTTATTGAGTGCAAAAGAATATTAAAAAAATGAAAAAAATAAGATAATGATTGACATTGATTTTCAAAAATTTAAATGCAAAGTTGATTAAAAAGTAAGAAGACAGAAGAGAGTTCTACAATGGGAAGTGCATCAAAGAAGAAACTGTTAAGGTCCATTCAAGAACCATCAAGAGAACGGGGAATAAGTTTCAAAAAGAGGGAACAGTAGAGAAGAAAATTGGATCAGGAGGTCACAACAAGTATAGGGATCATCATTTCAACTTAAAACTAAACAGATCAATTAGAAAAGATCCAACTCAATAAAACAATTGGCACGTGAGAGAAGTGTTTCAGTTATGACAGACCAAAGAGCAGTGAAAACAACTTGAGAATGAAATCGAACGTGAAAACTGTGAGGCAACTTGTCACTCCAGGACAGAAAGTTAGAAGGTTAGAGAGGGCGAAGATCATGTTAAATAAGTTGGAAAATGATCTTGGAATAATAACAATAATATATATATATATATATATATATATATATATATATATATATATATATATATATATATATATGAACTTTATTTCAGTCCTTCATGAGCTGTCGATCTTTAGCTTTGATTAATTAATGATGAACATGTCATTTTCGTTTATGATCGATTTCATAACGATTCGTCTGTTAAGCTTGGAGAGTAATTATACATTCTTAGTGATCAAAGTAAATTCTAATGGTGCTACAAAATCCTCGGAGAATTCCAGTAAGATATCTTTAATCATTTCTAAAATACAACAATTCAAATCTTAATCTAAAAAATGGACAATTTTTCTGTTACACGATTTGGACAATTTTGTTGTTACTCCCGGTATATATTTATATGGAATATTTTTACAGAGGAGTTTTACAAATTTCATGGCAGTAGAAAATGTTCATGGATTTTGAAACTTGAATACATGCAGAGTAATTTGTTTTAATTCATAAATAATTATTTAATAAGAATAGTGCTAGTTTGGCATCTTAGTCTCACCCGTTTACTGATGAAATAGGGAAATGCTACCGCTACTGCAAAAGTTACTTTTCCCGCACTTCCAGCCTGTGGAACCCCCTACTATTTACTTGCTTCCGTGATAACTACAGTCTTCAGAACTTAAAATTCACCGTCAGTCGTAATCTTCTGTCTTCTTGTATCCCATTCCCATTGTCCTTTGCACAGTCCTCCTTCTTTTCAGTCTTTTTTTATCATTTTCACTCCCTGTAACCTTCTGCGTCGTAGGGGCATTCCCGCCTTACTTGGGGTGAAATGATTAACTAAATAAATAAATACATTAATAAACAAAAAAGTTCAATTGGATGTCAGGGTATTAGAATTCAATAAGCAAAATTCTGTAAATAAAAAACGAGGTAAAAAAAAAGGCTGGAATTCTCTTTCTGGGGTTGAATCATATCCTGGGGCTGACATCTCCTCCGGTTGAAAAATCCCGGTTAATAGTCATGTGTATTGGCAAGACACGTTTGCAGAGACCATGAAAGGCTCGAGAAGGTATGGTCGTGACTAAACATTTGATGTAAAATCTAATGCTATAACAAAACTTAACAACTGGGGAAAATAGTCTAGTTGCCTAAAGATTTGGCTTATGAATTTAGTGACAATCCCTCGCCTACTTTATATCAAATTAAAATCAGTTAGGAAACATGGCGAATACTAAAAAGAACATGGCGGTATA